>SNQJ01S0027808.1:18244-61494 GCA_010110895.2 Picea sitchensis
AACAATGATCATCATAATCACAAGATTTATTGTCATATATATTGTGTTGATGTTAAATAATCTACATGGAAATGCTCCAATATGTTTGAGTGTATTGGACTAAATAATGATTAGTAATCATGGCAATTGACTTTTACCATCTTGCTTAGGCAATAGTTTCCATTAGGTACAAATTCTTGAGCACGTTTTAATTTTTGGGTTAACTTTGTATTTTGTTATATCTTGTTATATTTAGTTTATTCAATTTTGAGGATGCTACACTTTTTTTTTGTTTACATTAATAATAGGCAGGGGTAAAAAAATATATATATTCTATTATTATATATAGGTGGGGGTCAAAATATTTGTATTTTGTTAGTATTTTGTTATATCTTGTAATATTTAGTTTATTCTATTTTCAGGATGCTACACTTTTTTTTGTTTACATTAATAATAGGTAGGGGTCAAAAATATATATATTCTATTATATGGTAGTTTTTATTCACGTAAATAATTGTTTTTGTATGCTTTAAATTTTAAGTTATAATTTGATTGAACATGTTTTAATTTTTAGGTTATAATTTGATTAAATGTTTTTTAATTGTATTTTGGTTTAAGTATAGTTAATTTACTAGATACATTTGATTTCGTACTTTAAATTAAATATTAGTAATATTATATTTTTATTTAAGTTGTTTTATGTGGGAAAAAAAATTATTGTAACTTTTTAAATTTTATGTAGGAAGCATTGTTTCTTATGTGGTGATCGGGATTTTCTTTTCTTCAGTGGCATCATAGTTCTCTAAAACACAAAAGATCAACATACTTGGCTCTAAAATTGACTTCCTTTACAACACTATCTTTCTCTAGCTATTTGTTCTCTCGAATGCACATGTTCTCATCAGCCTTGTTCTATTTTTATAGCTTGCAACCAATTGTTCTCTTCCTATTGACACCCAAAACTATAGGTCCATTTGATTGTACTCACACTCCATGCCTTCCATATACTTTATTATATTTGTACTTATCTGGTGAATCATACACTAGATTTTCCATCATGTCAAAATCCTCTTGTTGTTTTTCATTTATGACCACACGGCTCCACTAACTCATCATCATGTTCACTCTTTAATGTTGGTCATGTCATGTATGTTCTTTAACGATCTTCCCTCCTTATGTTCATATCTTTTTTCGCAATCCTATCCTCCTTCCTGCACATAGTTCCTTCCTCTTTCTACATCTCTGCGACATTTTTTCATTTATCACTTTACCAGTGTAACACCTCATGCATATCTTCAACATTTTGTCTCTTGCCTCAAAGTGTTTTATTATTTTTCTTATTTTCCTTTGATTTCTATAATACACTCTCATACAAGTATTAGTCTACACATAATGCGTGCTTAGAGTAGTGCACGAAGGCCCGACTATCCCTTTACATTTTTAGCCAACTACCATTAACCGGTCCTTCCTCAACTTACCCATTCAGTTTTTCCAATTGAAAAACACCTACTTATGTCATAAATATGATCACATATGGATCTAATCAATACATTTGAAACTTTTTAGGGTGTTGTAAAAACTTGCTATGATAAAGTGAGAATAAGTCTCCCTTATGCAACTTCTTCTTCTTAATATGTCTATCATGCCAAGATTTTTCATGTTCTGTATGAATGTGTTGATGGAATCCTATGACAAGCTGGTCCTCCTCTAGTTCTGCCAGTTCTGATATTCTCTTCTCTATTGCACTCAAATATGTAATCTCTCCCAACACAACAATGTGCAGACTCGACATGATAAACTCCATAGGCATAACTGCTTCTTCACCATATACTAGTTTGAAGGGAGTTTATCCTATCAACTTCTTACTTGTGGTCCTATACGTCCAAAGTACCATGGGAATCCATAACTCTCATTCATCTTGACATGCATTAGAAACCTTCATCAGTGCATGTTCTAGGATCTTATTGAATCCTTCCACTGTTCCATATTCCTGAGGATGATATGGCATGCTCTTCGGATGATGAATTTGGAATTCCTTTATCAATGCAATGATCGTCTTATTCAAAAATGAGTTCCCTAATCGCTCATAAGTATTCTTGGACATCCATACCTTGTAACAAAATTCTTGAACAAAAATCATGTAGTGGTGTCTACACTGCAATCTCTTACTAGCTCCGATTCAGCCCATCTGGTCAAGTAATTTGTCGCAATGATGATGTATCTAGCTCTTTACCTCTTTATTGGTGGATTGACTGATCCAAACAAATAAAATTCCCACTTTTCAAAGGAATTCAATGTAACTTGAGTTACTAAAGGCTTCACATCCCTTTTATATGGTCACATAAACAAGATAATTAGGGAGAGGTGCGACAACATCCCTTTCACAGCCTACTAGCACTCCTTCCATGGATCGAATTGTAGATTAACGATTACCTAGATCGAGAGATCCACGATGTCGTGAGGGCATATTGAGATAGTCTCTCACGAATATTTCTAAGGGGTGCACAATAAGGCAGGGTCCTTATTCCTTAGAATCCCTTAATCTCTCACGAGGTCGCTCGAATGGAGTGTTGACTCCAGGGGTTCGACAACTACCAAAACCAATCAAAGGAGAGTGTCACCTTTGGAGCACAAAGTGCATCTGAAGGGCATGTTATGTAATTAAAAATTTGAATCAAAGGTGAGAGGCACCCTTAGAGAACATAGTGCATCTTGAAGGGCACGTCATGGAATTAAAAAGGCGAGTCAATGAATCTAGGTGGCCTAGAAAACTTTGAGCGAATGTTAAACCTTGTAAAATCTTGAGCACTGTCATATCAAGTAATTGATTAATTAATTAATTAAAGAATGAATTTATTAATCATAATCTCTAAGGGTCTAAGATTTTGCAAATAAAAATTTAACTAAGCCTAAGTCTAAGTCTAAGTTAGTGAGAAGACTAATAACTAATTTATAAATTAAATAATGAGGGGATGAAATAAATCAATTTAAGAAATCAATGAAAATAAAATAAATCTAAAGAATGATTTAATACACATATGTGCAACTTAGACTAATATACAAAGAATTTAAGGTAAAAATGGAATAAAGATAAAGGAATGAGTACGTATAGAAAAGAATCTAGAGTCTAGTTAACAATAGTCTAACTAGGAGAAGATTCTTATTTTAACTGAACTCAGTTTTAGAAAGGCATTGTCATTAATTGGAAATAAAGGGAATAAAGGGACAAGTAGGAGTGATTTTAGGATCGGTGAGGAAAATTAACTTTTATTAAAATAAATGTGGATTTAATTGTGCGAATTGGGGAAAGCGTGACAAGTGTATGGGGGAGATAATTCTAAATTATTTTAATTGAAAAGAGAATTAATTGTGCAAGTGTGGGAAAATTCTATAAAAAAAATGGTTGAGTTGAGAGATGGATCACATTGGTTATGAGTAATGTTATGTTGTATAATTTTGATTGGTTTTACTTGTGAGAGTTGGGATACCCAACTTGAGAGAGAGTGGTGGCTCTACCTTGCGAGGCGAGATGGGAGCTAGATGATTTCGGGTTGTGGGTGTGCGTGGCCCCTTTGTGGCTCGGGGGATAAGGGGGAAGAAGAGTACCCCTAGCATTGGATGGGAGGTATCGGTGAAGTCTCAACGGTTAGAAAGTGGATGAAGGAAGGGAACGTAAGTCTCCAAGGGTTGTCATCAAGCCTATCTTGGCCGATCACGGTATTTTCATTTGAGTTTGCATTGTATTAAGTTTTTATTGTATATAAGGTTTTTAGAATTGTTTACAGTGGTAATGGATTTCGGATATTGGACTGGAAATATTCCTTGATGATTAAGTATTATAGAAAGGAAATTCTAACGAGTCTAAAATTCTAACTCCAAACTAAATCTTGATTTCTTATTCATTGTTTCCCTTATTTAATTTGGGGTAATTTCTATGTTTTTTCATGTATCTGGATTTGTGATTTCCTTAAGGATTTAAGGATTTACCTCTGCATTTTTATTGAACCTGGACTGTGATTCTCATTGTGTTTTATCCCTATTGTCCCTCTGATAGTGTGATTCCCTTATTCCTCAGTGGAAAATTTATATCTTCCTTTTTTCTTACCTTTTTGCCTAGAAAAGTAGAATCTCTTTGCGTCCATTCCCTTGTAAACTTTGCATTTTTTTTTAATGGTAAACTTGCCAGCGTTGGGAATTAGCTAAGCGATTTCTCTCCAATAAAACCTCTGAATTTTGAATATGGAGAGTGCTTTTCCTTGTACCAATTCACCCATTCTCCTGGCGGTAATCCCTCTTCACCCCTGCATTTTTCTATTTGCACAATTCGCCCAGCGTGTTCTCTCCTGGCGTTTTTCTTGATTTCCTCTTCTTTTCACAAACGAAAATTTGCCCAGCCATGTGTTCTCTCCTGGCATTTTTCCCTTTAATGTCCTTTGTGATTTCATTTATTATCTCAGAGAATTTGTAATATTGTGTTCCTCTGAGTTTTTGAGGTGAAAAAATTTCCCAGTGATTTGGATTATAGCCAAACGAATGTGGAATCCATTCAAGAGGTTACTACATCGTAGAATTTAATTTTGAGAAGCAATGGACTTCTTTGAATTTCATTTATTTTTCTACATAAGATGACTCATTCGAATTTTCTTAAAATATTTAATGTGCAGAATTTGGTAGCAGAGAGTTCACATGTTGAATACCATGATGCCTTTTATGGATTTGATCGCTAAATAGAGAAAGGTATTTCCTTAGGTGCCAAGTTTGTTTGACTTGTGAGCTAGAGTCAAACCTAGCGAGTTTGTAACATCGTTTAACATAGACAAAGACAAAGACAACACTGTGACCTGCATGCCAACCTTTAGAATTGAAGTCTGTAAGATTATATATCACCTATGTAAACACTACATTGTTGGATTGCATGTAACCTTTTGAATTACCTATGAACTTACAAATAACCTATTTAAATAGTAGATTATAGAGATGTATAAGGAGGGATGGAGATAGGAAAGGATATATAAAATTTTCTCCATAATTTATTTCTGAACATAAATCCTATTGATTTCTGGAGTGCGGGATACCGCAGGAATTTATCAAGGCTGCAAAAAGGTTGAGTCTAGATTTAAAAATATGTTCTGGGAAGGTTTTTGAAATGCTCATTATTTCCCCAATGCTGGCAAAGTGAGAGTTACTTTTTTTGTCCGTGTCTATTTTTATATGGAATGATAACCTTCCTTTTTTAATGAAACCAGTTGGAGTTTTGTAATGGCGTCTCTAGGTATTTATTGTGAGAAAGTATTGAGGTTCATGCTATAGGCATGTTGACAATAACCTATCTATTTTATGTTTGGTTTTCTCTCTTTAGGAGTTTCTTCCGCACTGCTCCCACTACTTATCATTGTTGATGAGATTTTGAGTCCCATTGAGCTATGTTTGGTCATTTGTGGACATGAATTAAATTATCTTCTCCTATGGAAGAGAACCTAATATTCGGTTCCATATTTTATATCTATCTATCACCTTGGTCAATTTTCTAGCAGTCAACATTTAATCAGGTTTCAGTCTACTTTCTCTCTTGAATTGAATAAAACACATCCTTTTCACTTTTCAGGGTCTCTCAAACTTTTCCTACTGGGCATGCCAAGATTGATCAAACCATTCTTCAGCAAATTGTGGCTAATGTTCTTTTTCCTCCACGATTAAATCACTCCAAGACGATTAAATTGTTGTGAGAATAATACGACATCAAGTCCTCTTGAAACTAAATTAGGGAGATATGAATTTTTGGGTCGATACATTAATGATTGATGATCAATTATTATACCTTAAGCATGACAAAATTGAATGTAAGATGACCACATATGACTGATTCATTTAAGAGTCCAACCTTATGGTTAGGATTGAAAATGTGCTTGGAATAATGCTAATGAGAAAATGGTTAAGTGATTAGCCTTTTTTGCACCACTAAACAATGTTGATGTATGATCGCTTTAATATTTAGATTATATTGCGCCACTAAACAATGATGATGTATGATTGGGTATGTGATAAGATTTCTTTTGTGCCATGGAACAAATTATTGATTGCTACTATGCCTTGAACTTAATGTGATTGGATTTCTTGCGCAATGAATAAAAGTAATGATTACTCTTACACCTTTAATTATGTTGACCTATGATTGTCTAGAAATTAGTTTACTCTTGCACATTTATACAAGGTTGATTTAGGATTTTTTTAGTAATCAATCTACTCTTGCGCCACTAAAAATGTTAATAAATAAATGATTGAGCGATTGATTTCCCTTGTGCCATGGATTATGTTGATGATTAAATAATTAGATTTCTTTGCACTATGGACTAATGATGATGCATAAGTGATTACGCCTTTAGATTACTTTCATACATTGAATGATGTTGATTTATGTTTAATTCGGTATTTAGATCACACATGCACCTTGAAAATAATGTTGATTTATTGTTGAATTCAATAATTGATTAATCGCACACCTTGAAATAAAATAGATGTTTTCTTTTGTGCCATGAAAATAAAATAAAGTTGATTACACCTGCACATTAACTTATGTCGTTATATAATTGATTTAGTAATTAAATTTTCTTACACCATGAACAATAATTATGTTGATTGATTGAGCTAGTTAGTTTGTGACTTGAATGTGTTAGTGGGATTTATACACGTCCTTGTTCCTCAAAAAAGTCACCAACACTAAGACCTTAAGTGGTCAAAATCAATTCGATGAATCTTGGGCTTGAGCGTTGCTTATGTGTCATGGAGGTCCTAACCTTGCAAAGTAGGTTGGGTGGTTAGTCATTTTAATATTCAGTATTTGGTCGATAATTGTTATAAATTGATTGAGTTGATTTTCATAGCTGAACTGCATCGCCATTTATGTTTATGTGTTGGTCAGGGTTCACTATCATTTAGGTTGATGTGTTGGTGGCGTCATTATTGATTTCGACGATGAGTCGCTTGTAATGATTTGATTTATGATGTCGTTTGATTATGCATTGTTATGAATTATGTGTAGACGTTACTTTTCTAATGATTTAAAAAAATATATATATATTTTTCTTTTCTTTTCCTAGTCGTAATGGAGGGTTTGTTACATATGGTATCATAGCGGGTTCAATCCCATGAATTGGGATCATTACACCTTCCACTATATTAAACACTTGATTAATAACTTATCGCTAATTAAATATAATTGTGTCATTGCTGGTAATCATGGTTAGAGGATGTCGTGGAGAAATACGACATGGTGCTAGGGGAGGAGGTGCGACGCCTCCCATAACATCCATGATAGAGGGGTCTAACCCCCAATGAGAAGAGCAAGTCATTGGACATGAGAAGATTGTTGTGGAGGATGGAGTTGGTTTGATGAGTTATTTCCAAGGGATTTCAGAGGCCTTGATTAACTGACTAGATAGAGATGAGGCCAGAATTCATGTACCCCCAGAGGGTCCACAACACGCACTTACCGACACTAGTAACATTTGTTGTAGAACTCTAGAAGATCACACTCCGTATATTCAAACACCAGGTACAGCGAGATCTTTCCTTCTTCATACTCTTCGGTCTCCACAGCCAACAACCTACAAGATATGAACAAAAACACAGAGTCAGCAATTCGGCCCATCAGCTGTTCGACATGAGAGCATCGAGATTGATCGCCCGAGTATAATATGGAAATTTATTCGTATTTGACAATGTTTTTACAACGAGAGAGCATCTTCAGATTTGCGATTTCTCTGAGAGAACTGGTAGGAACTCCTTCTTCCATTAAACCCGTATGGGTTTTCTTGAGAGCCACTGCCTGACCTGTTGCCTTCACTGTCCCCTTGAAAACCTTTCCGTATGTTCCCCCGGATTTTCTTTAACAATTCATACTTGTCCATGTCCTACCTTGCTTCTCTTTTGTCGGAAGGGAAAGGTCGCGAGAAGTGTTGGGAAATTAAGATGCACTTGACAGGTAAAGAGACGAGGATTGGATTTCTAAATGCACTGCACTTCACAATGTTCATATGATTCGCCTCTAACGAAAATTAGCACGTATTTATTGAATTCCAAAAACTAAATGAAACAATTATTTATAGCAGTTGTATTGCTATTCAATTTTGAATCAAAAGCAACTTTTTAATATATATAAGGTCAAAACTATTACAACTTACTTATATTATGATCTTTATTCATGTCACTATGGGAATTGAATCCCACTAAAATTACTTTCTGAATGGATATCCTCTTTTGATTTAAAATAGTTATATTATAAATATCTACTTAATCAAGAAAAAATAATATATAGTTATAAATAATAAATATCTACCTAATTGAATAACAATAATTAAAATTAATCTAAATTTAATTAAAGATATAATTTTTTAATAAAACAGTTTTCATTTATTATCCATTTAGTGGATGGACGGAACATGAAGAGGACACAAAGAAAACTTTTACATAAAGCATTAAACAATTCAAACAATTCAAATTAGTACATTGTTAATTAATCAATTTTTGTTTTCAAATTAGTACATTGTTAATTAATCAATTTTTGTTTTCAAATTAGTACATTGTTAATTAATTAATTTTTGTTTGGAAATTGAAAAATTATAATTAACAATAGATTGACACAATCTAATATTTTTGGAAATTGAAGAACTATAATAATATTGAGATCAAGTTAACATATTAATATTTTAATTAATTAGTTTTATTTGAAGTTTAAAATAATGATTAACATTCCAACAATATTAATATTTTAATTAATTAGTTTTTATTTGAAGTTTAAAAATAATGATTAACATTCCAACAATTATTTGGATCAGCCTCTTCCTTAAAAAGGCAATTTAACAAGGAAATTCTTGAAGAAATCCTAATGTAATGATGAGGCATAGGGATCTGTGTTTTAGGTATCAAACAAAGAGATTAGAGAATATAAATTTTAGGGCTACAAATAGTCCATAAATTTTCGGCATCAAATCAAGGGATTAGCAAATAGAAATTCTAGGAATACACAGAGTCCATAAATACTTAAAGCTTCCATAAAAGCTAATGGATAAGAATTGGGCTCCGATATTAATTAGAATAGAATCTGTTGTGAAAATTGTTTTAGTGGAGAGCACATAATGTAAATTAGGCATCATCCGGTGGAGCAAGGATAGAACTTTAAAATATAAGAGAAAAAGAAGAAGGAAAGAACATAAATCATAGATCAATTAATCTTTCTTGAGAAGGATTTCTTAAGGATTGAAGAGGTAGATTATATAAGAATGTTTTATCTTATTTATGAGGATTATGTAAATCTTCTATTTAAAAAATGGATGTTAGAAATTATTTCTATCATTTCATAGATTGAATGAAATTACTACATTGGGTTAGTCATTGGATTGAAGTTGTAATAAGATATCCATACTAGAAGGTGTGGTTGGATCGCCTTCTTTTCATGGAGAGAATTTTTTTTTGGGGCATCTTGGGTAGTTTAACGTTACATCCAAAAGGAAGAACATCTGAGCAAAACTCATAGATGGAAACAATATTGATTAAGGGGGTTCCTTATGCTTCGATCTTGGAACATGCAATATTATCTTATTTCTATTGGGATTCAATTGACCAAACTGTTAGCACTCTGTAAATTTGTTCGGTTGATAAAACAAATAACAGAGGTAACCAACAAACCAACTTTAGGTTGGATTCCGACCCTTCAAACTAGAGAGGGCTCTCTCCAACATGTAGAGACTGCAAATACTCAAAAAGATTTGGAAATGGACACACATAGGTCATATTTTCCAATAGGACAGGTTTGTTTAGGTTTTTAAAAGGGTTGGTAGGACAAACAAGAGGAAGAAAGCATTGGGCAATGGGGTCAAATCCTGAGATATACTATGGATATTAATACAACTAGTGTACTCATGAGGGAACAGAGACGAAGTAAACATATCCTTCAACAATAAATAATATTCAGACGATGGAAAGACAGAAAAGAGAAAATCCCATTACAAATGAGAGCATCAAACAAAGATGAGTTCTCAATTGTAACATTAGAAGAAATAACATCAGGTTGACTACAATGAGTAGATCACTTAACATAGAGTGAATTATGGACCTCTAATCATTAAACACGACAATCACATTAACTATATGAAAGGAGCATTTATCAAGAATGAATTCCAATCATGTACTCTTAACTATTCTTAGAAGAAATAACAGAAGTGAAATGAATGTGAACTAGAGGAAAAAACACTAAAGAATACACCATGATGAATCTCGGCTATCGAAAGCATTGTACTTTTGTATTAATTCATAAGGACATTCTAAGAAATTTAGACTCAGTCCCATCATCTTCCTAGCTGAAAGCCCCCCCCTTTCTCTACTCTTTTACAAAGAAATATATAGCACTAAAGGCACCTTCCAACCCACAACTTCGAACTCCAACCCCTTTCCCAAAATAGAAACAGTTACAAACAGAACATGACATGTTTTAACCGATCTCCTTCTTTTTAGGAGAAAAAATAGGCTTCAAAACACCACCTATAATTTTCAAACCGTAACAGATGTGTAAAATATGAGAGCGGTTTTTGTATATAAGATCATTCTAAAGAAAAACATCTCTCGTTTTCTTGAAATTCATATCCAGCTGGTCGGAATACGTATCACAAAAACATGTTTCAAACAAGAAATCATGAAAACTGGAAAAAAAAATAGGGCTCCAAGATTCCTTCGAATCTCCCAATCCATGACACTTGTGTGAAAAAGGAACAAGTTTAATGTTTTTGGGTCCGTTCTTGACAATAACCTCCTTTGAATTTTGAAAATTCATTCTTGTTCACCAGAAATCGTCCTGTAAATCTGCTTTGCTGCTCAATTGTTGCAGAAACGGATTGACACATTCTCTTTGAAATTCCACTTGTACTTTTTCAAATCTAATTTTATTTATCCATATTCTCCTTCAATATTTGGGAGTAATATATTTAAATAAAAATAATTCTCAAATATTTTTTATCTTGTACAATTACATTTCCATAATTTATTACTTTGCTTCCCATGGTTTTGAAAACCATGTCTTCAACCATGTTTGGTAAAATATTTTTAATCTTCTTATTCTACATATGTAAAAACTTTGGATAAAAAATTATCCAAATCTTCATTTATTTATAGCATTGGAAACTCCATTATTTGTATTGAAACGCGCTCCTGGAAAATCTATCCTCATATACCACACATTTATGAAACCAAAACCATATAGTAAATGGTTGCAATAGTATTCCAGGACTCTGGAAGAGTGGGTTTAATCTACACCACTCCATCTTCCGCAATCCATCAGGAGATGACATGCACCCCAACACCAAAGCAATGGTTTGGATTGTGGAACCACTTTAAAAAATTAATCCGAGATCACTTTCAACCCCCGCAGTGGATAAGTTTTTTCCATACACCCTTAAACTTTTTCACATTAAAATATTAAATTAGATTCTTGCCCATGGCTTCATGTGAATTATTTTGGATTAAATATTAATATAAATATTTTAATATAAAAATATTTATATTAATAATTATAAACCTTTTTTCCATTTTTCTAAGGAATTTGGGCATATGAGGCTCATCACATGACTTTGTGGATAGGATAAGGAAGCTTAAGATTAATAAAAGAAATATTTTTAATTTTCAACGAGAATATGATAATAAGGGTAAAAATGAATGAAGTGATGGGACCAAGGAATTTAGATAAGCATTAAGGCTAGATATGGGTTTGAGATATTTGTCTATTTTGACTCATGGAGGACATGGATATTTTGGATGATTAGTCGAGTGGAGGATTTAGGTGATGGGAACTTGAAGGAGCTGGTGAAAACATTTTAAAATATGAGTGGAAAGATATCACAAGGACAAGATGCTTTGAAAAAATTAATACAAATTAGCATGTGATAACATTGGCTCCAATGGGGATGTTATCCTTCCATTGAGGTAGAAAAGAACTCATAGAACCGGTGCCTGATCCATTGGGATGCTCCCAAAGCATGTGTGTACCTTGATCTAACCTCTCACCAATATCCACTAAAAAATCAAATTTGTACACTGCTCTCAACTAAAAACTGAACGCTAAATACACCACTACAATCTAAATGTACACACTATTGAAAACACAAACTGAAAGCTACTTGAAAAACAAGATTATTTTCACACTCTTGTCTACTCTAAAACTGATGAAATGAATACTCAATCAAGTGATTCTAAAGTCCCAATCCAGCCAATCAAACAATTGGTTTTCCGATTGCACTCTGCTCACATTTTTCTTAAGCAGGAAGACAAATGTAAAATATGGCAGCTGAAAACAAAAAATGAATCCAAAATTTGAGTTTATCAATGAAACAAATTCCTCCTTCACTGATGACTATAATATGATGGCCATAGGATCTTGAAAACCATGAAAAATCACTTCTTCTTGATGAACAAAAACAAAAAGACAAGCCTCTTTCATAAGTGTTTGTTGTTATTTCCCTATTTCTTCAGTTCTGAGAAAATTTTCAAATAAAATGAAAACAATAGGTTTGTATACTCTTCCATGCATATCAAAAAAAACATTCATACATCCTTGAACATATTAAAATATGGAAACTATATTATGTTCATCAAGTATATCCTCTTGTTCATCAAACAATTCTTATTTGGTTTTATTAACTTTTGGGAAATTTTCTTGAGGACTGTCATTTTGACTTTCAAATCAATGAAGGGAAATAAGTTCATGCTCATAATATTCTTGCAAATGTGAAAATATAACAACATGAACTATTTCAAAGTCTAGATTTCCCATGGATGAATTTTCAAAACTATGATTTTCAAAGGAATCAAATAAAACAACTGCCTCTTCATTATCTTTCTATATTTCTAATTGAAAAGTGGCATACATTGTTTTGTTTCTTTCCTGAAACTCTATGTCATTTATTGGTTCATTGCTTGAGGTCTCCATAGATTCAGTTTTAGAACCCTCATCTATGTCTAAGCCACTTAAAATTTGAACAACCACATCATTCATAGGGGAAGAAAGATAACTTTGAAACACTTTGTCTTGATGGAAATTTTGATGAATATCTTCATCAAGTTCAGGAGAAGGAAAATGACTTTTAGCAACAATTTCTTGATCAAATTCATCTTCATCCAAAGGAGGGGATAATATTTGTTGTTGGAATGAATATTCGTAAAGGGATTCTATGATTTCATCATTCATGCACCCTTCATTACCAAAAAAAATTTCAAGGTACTTAATGAAATGTTCACAAAATTCACAACAATCTTCAAACACCAAGAATGAAGGATTAGATTCTCCATAATACTTAAAGAATGTTATGTGGAAATACTTAAGAGAGTATAAGATACATGGTTTTAAACCTTCATACCATAATATTTCTTTCCCTTATAGAGTAGGCATAAACATTTTCATCAAACAATCCTCATGAAATTCAACCCCCAGCTTACATATGTGCATGTGAAATCTAATCAAGTGGAAGTCATCATCATTTCCTTTCCCATATTCAAATTTAGGAAAATACGTTTGCCAATCTATGTGAGAAATATGATTTGGAAATCCAGGAATATGAGAGAGATTCATTGGATCATACCTTGTACATCTATGATCCATCTTGAAGCAGTGGAGTTATAAATAAAATATTTAGGCTACTGAGTCTTTGGACAGTGGAGTCCCCATGAAAATTTTGAATTCTATATTCTTGAAAATGGAGTTGTCGGGTAAATGATGTACAACGTTTCTATGTCTGACTAATTTTCACCATCAATATTCAGATCTGAACTTTGTCATTTATCCTAGGGAAGATTTCACCTTCGCTCCCCGACAACAACGCAACTATTTTATCACTTTGTTAATTTGTTCAGCTGATAAAAAAAATGACAGAGGTAACCTACAAACCAACTTTAGGTTGGATTCTGACCCTTCAAACCAAAGAGGGCTCTCTCAAACATGTAGATATTGAAAAATACTCAAAAATATTTGGCAATGGACACACAGAGGTCAGATTCTACAATAGGACATGTTTTTTTAGTTTTTTAAAAGGGTTGGTAGGATAAACAGGAGGAAGAAAACATTGGGAAATGGAGTCAAATCCTTAGATATACTATGAATATTAGTACAACTAATGTACTCCTGAGGAAACGGAGGCAAAGTAAGCATATCCTACAACAAGAAATAATATTTAGATGATGGAAAGACAGAAAAGAAAAAATCTCATTACAAATGAGAGCATGAAACAAAGATGAATTCTCAATTGTAACTTTAGAAGAAATAACATCAGGCTGACTACAATGAATAGAGCACTTAACAGAGAGTGAATTATGGACATCTAATCATTAACACGACAACTGCATTAACTATATGAAAGGAGCGTCTATCAAGGATGAATTCCAATCACGTACTCTCTTAGTTATGCTTATAAGAAATAACAGAAGTGAAATGAATGTGAAATAGAGGAAAACACAGTAAATAATACATTGTGATGAATCTCAGCTATCAAAAGCGTTGTATTACTGTATTAATTCATAAGCATATTCTGAGAAATTTACACACAATCCCTTTGCCTTCATGGTTGAAAGTCCCCCCCTTTCTCTATTATTTTACAATGAAATATATACCACTAAAGGCCCCTTCCAACTCACAACTTCTACCTCTAGCCCCTTTCCCAAAATAAAAATAGATACAAACAGAACATGACACGTTTTAATTGATCTCTTTCTTTTTAGGAGAAAAAATAGGCTTCAAAACGCCACCTGTAATTCTCAAACCATAATAGTTGTGTAAAATATGAGAGCATTTTTTGTATATAATATCCTTCTAAAGAAAAATCTCTCTCAGTTTCTTGAAATTCATATCCATCTAGTCAGAATACATGTCTCAAACTCGAAATCATGAAAACTGGGAAAAAATAGGGCTCCAAGATTCCTTCGAATCTCCCAATCCGTGACACCTGTGTGAAAAATGAAAAAGGTTAATGTTCTTGGGTCCGTGCTTGACAATAAACTCCTTTGAATTTTAAAATTTTTGAAATTGTCCTGTAAATCTTCTTTGGTCCTCAACTGTTGCGGAAACTGACTGTAACATTCTCTTTGAAATGCCACTTGTACTTTTTAAAATCTAATTTTATTCATCCATATTCTCCTTAAATATTTGGGAATAATATATTTAAATAAAAATCATTCCGAAATATTTTTCATCATGTACAATTACATTTCCATAATTTAATTCATGCCCGTGGTTTTGAAAAAACATTTATTTCTTTGCTTCCCGTGGTTTTGAAAACCATGTCTTCAACCATGTTTGGTAAAATATTTTTAATCTTCTTACTTCTGTAAAAACTTTGGATAATCAATTATCCAAATATTCCATTCACGTGTGTTTTCCCATTCAATTCTTTTCCATGGCAATAAACATTAAATTATTTTCTCGGTAAAATTTAATTCTTACCTCTTTGAAAATGTTCTACATAAAGAACAAATTTATTTATAGCATTGGAAACTCCATGATTTGTATTGAAACGCACTCCTCGAAAATATATCCTCATATGTCACACATTGATGAAACCAAAACGATATAGTAAATGGTTGCAATAATGTTGTGGGACTCGGGAAGAGTGGGTTTAATCCACACCACTCCATCTTCTGCAATCCATCAAGAGATGACACACATAAAAACAATAGTTTGAATTGCAGAACCCCTTTAAAAAATTAATCCCCGGTCACTTTCAACCCCTGCAATGGATATGCACCCTCCATACACACTTTGAATTTTCCACATTAAAATATTAATTTAGATTTGTGCCCATGGCTTGATGTGAACTATTTTGGATTAAATATTAATATAAATATTTTAATATAAAAATATTTATATTAATAATTATAAACCTTTTTCCATTTTTCTAAGGACTTTGGGCATATGAGGCTCATGACATGACTTCGTGGATAGGATAAGGGACGTTAAGCTTAATAAAAGGAATATTTTTAATTTTCAACGAGAATATGATAATAAGGGTAAAAATGAATGAAGTGATGAGACCAAGGAATTTAGATAAGCATTAAGGCTAGATGTGGGCTTGGGATATTTGCAAATTTTGACTCATGGAGGACATGACTATTTTGGATGATTAGTCAAGTGGAGGATTTAGGTGATGGGAACTTGACAGAGCTCGTGAAAACGTTTTAAAATCGGAGTGGAAAGATATCACAAGGACAAGATGCTTTGGAAAAATTAATACAAATTAACATGTGATAACACAAACACAGATGGAATATTTGTTGGTAGGAACAAAATCATTTAGAATCCTATTCCTTCTTGATACTCATCAAAATTTTATGTTGTGGAATGATAATCTTATGGTCTCACTTCACTGTCGAGACTTGAAATAATACTTCCATCTACAAGATTGAATTAGATGTGCTTTATTTTTTATGCAATGTGAAATGACCTAAGATTCCCAAAACAAATTATCTTTCCTTGAAAAGGAAGTGAACTAGTTGCACCTTCCAATAGGAANAAATAATACTTCCATCTACAAGATTGAATTAGATGTGCTTTATTTTTTATGCAATGTGAAATGACCTAAGATTCCCAAAACAAATTATCTTTCCTTGAAAAGGAAGTGAACTAGTTGCACCTTCCAATAGGAATAGCTTGTTATCTTGTTAGGAATTCACTCCAATCACTAACTGAAGCTTCATCTCCATCCTCCTTGCACTTAAGGTAACAACTTGGACCATGGCGAGCTCTCATGGTGGAAATATTTTTTCTTTAAAAAAAAATAGTAATTTTTTAAGGGTTACTCTTCATTATACACAATACATATTTATATAACAAATATGAAATAGTCCATGCTTAAAAAATTATAATAATAAACTACTCCATGTTGCATTCAAAAAACCAAACTTATTCTTAAACCTTGGATGTAACATACTACATGCATAAAACATACATTTTTGTTGGAGATAATGCTTCCATTAATGTAATGTGTTGAGTTTGGAGATTTGTTGGAGGCTATTGAGAGATTATCTCAACCTCCATATCCATTTTTGGAATAAGTTGGATCTAACTCCAATTATATATGTGTATTTTTTATCAATGTGTCAAAAATAAAAATATTATTTGTGTGTAACTATCGTGCCATGTCTGCTCACCCAAAATTTAATATGGTATCAGAGCCTGTACCAACTTAACTCCCTCATAGGAGAGTCAAGAACATGGGGGATACATGAGGCTAATCATATGTACATAGATTAGTGTAGAATAGTTTGTGTGCAATAATTATCTGTGTAAAACCAGGTAGATTGTGAGTGAGTATTGTTGCGTTAAGATATTGTTGTGGGAGAAAACATTGTTGTGTGACGCCAAGGTGAGGATAACTACCTATGTGACAAAGTCATGGTGAATATGTGATCATTCTAAATATCTGTGCACTACCATCATTGTTTGATCTACCATCATTGTCCCTTCTCTTTATAAGATCGAGTGTTCAAATTTCATTAATAATCCAATTGTGTCGTCCAACAAATTAGTTCCAGAGTGGTACGATTGTGAGATGTTTTCTGATTCAAATTTGACAATTTTTTTTAATATTTTCATCTTTTGTTGGCTCTAGTTTCGGTAAATATTGGTCCTCTAACTGCCATTAAGAGGAGAACACAATTCAAGGAGTGTTGTTGGTTTGAAGAGAAGTCGACCAGATCTATTTGCATCCTAACCCAATGATTGTGAGGGAAGATTGGTTGGTGGTTTGATGAGACACCATCAGAAAACAAGAAATAGTGCAATAACAAAGGATCCTATCAATTGAAAGCATAAATGAATTATGTTCAACAACAATGGAAAGGATTTCAACCACTTTATGTTCCTTGCAACATTTACCATTGCAAGTTTTTTGGTCAGTTTGGTTATTGTTGATTGATGGGGTGTGAAATAGCCTGACGAGGATGGGCATATGACTAGTAGAGTTGATGGACAAACTTGTGTGATGTACAAGCCATGCATCACCAATTGTCTTGCAGCAATGCGTGAATTTGAATTACAGTTTGATTTGGATTTGTGGCGTTCTGGATGTGATATGCTTCTTTTAAGTATGTATTAAGTATGCATTATCATTATTATTTTTTTGTAAAATTATATTATGAAGAACTAATCATATAATAGAGTGATGTAGTTCAAGCTTGTAGTTCTTAATGTTCTTCGGTGCTATAAGAATGCATGACTGGTTTGAGTATGTCTACAAGTTTGTTAAAATTTGGAAGTTCTTGTTGTAATTCAGTGTTTCAAGACAAGCAGTGACAGGTTATCTTTGTATGTTTGTGAGTTTGTAAAAAAGAAAGGTCAAATTCTATGATTGACTACTGAATATATCCAGTAGCTAGATCACTTTCCTATATAACTGTTGAAATTTTCTATTTAGGGGAATTTCACAGATGGTAGTGTATCCATAATATTTTTCAGTATCTAGACTATTCTTCAAGGTATGTCTAGAATCGCTAGTCATAAAAAATACATCATTGATTGTCAAAAGCAACTATATCCATGATGAATGAAGTGGCACATTGAGATGAAGAGTCGAGAAAGAGAAGAGTCTATGATAGTTCAGAAGTGGGTAGAAGATGTTGATGAAGACCATAATTTCGAAGAATATTGTTTGTAATATGTATTTATGTGATGTTATTAAGTTTTGTAATGTAAGCATTAAAAGGGGGTGTTGGAGATAATGTTTCCATTAATGCAACATGTTGATTTTGGAGATTTGTTGGATGTTGTTGAGACATTATCTCAACCTCCATATCCATGTTTGGAATAAGTTGGATCTGACTCCAACTATATATGTGTATTGTTTCTTGATATGTAAAAAATACGAATATTATTTATGTGTAACTATCATGCCATGTTTTCTCACCCATAATTTAATAATTTTTTCATAATATAAAGAACTAAATCACTCAAGCACTTTTGGAATATTAAACCATTGAACTAATCTAAGATGAAACTCATTAGAAAAATGACAGAAGGCATATTTTAACATGGTAAGTGGAATTTATTTGATGTCATTTCACTAACATAAGAACTATGTTGATCCAGGTGAATATTGGTGGCCACCCATCTATTCCACTGGCTTGAAAAACAACTTTCCATCTTGCCAGTTTTTCGACAGTTTTTCAGGTTCCAAACTTTTAGGGTCGTTTTGAGTCCCTAAATGACGATTTTTTGGGGATTTGGGGCCCAAGTTCATTTTAGAGGCATTGGCCTAATTTAGTCAAAAAAATGTATTCTTGGTTAGACCTTTCCAATAGGCTATCATGCGCCTAAAATGAATATTGTATGCAAAAGTTACAACCCTGAGAAGTTGATGTACTAACTTACCCAAACGCGGCCCACGTGATTTTTGGCGCTTCATCTCCTAGGGTTAGTTTTTTAGATGTCTAGGGTTTTTGACATTCCTTCTTATTGTAAAAGGGCTTAAGAGCCTCAGTGTAACCATATTCTTGTGAATGAGCGTAATCGTCACATCTCTTCTCAGAGATAAGCTGTCACCATTCAAACAAGATTGTTTTTCACTGCATTTTACAGTTTTGTCTTATTTCCTTATTGAATAGAAAACCAGTTTTACTGTATATCTATTATTTTGTGTTAACCATATTTTAATAATATGTATTCATTTTGTTCTTCTCATAAAATCTGGATCAATGGTATCATATCGATATACTCCTTTTCGTCTTAATGCATGTCGCCAATGAGGTCAGGGTACAAAGAATTGGGTCTTGAGCTTGTTTCTCTTGAGGAAAAAATCTCTTGCATGCCCAGGAAACCTCTCATGGAAGGAGAAAATAAATATGATGGGATAGGATATACTTTCAAAATGTTTCTTGAGGAATCCCTCACGCAACAAAGGAACAAGATGATGGATAGTTTCGCGCAAATCCTTCGACGACTACCAAAATGCAACACATCTTCCTTGAGTAGAGGCACCGCCTCCTTCAAGGTACAAATCAACTTAGATATTCCTATATTTGAAGGTCATATAGACACAAATGTTGTAGAAAAGTGGTTGAATCTACTAGAATGGTATTTTTTTATCCATAAATTTTTTAATAGAGAAAAGATACTTTTGTTCTCCTAAAAGTCGTTCCTCATGTCAAAGATTGGTGGGAAACTTTTTGTGAGCAAAAGGAAACAAAGGAAACCTCATTATTTACAGTCACAGCCACCTGGGAATCCTTCGGGGATGCTATTAAGGAACAATACTAACCTATCTAAATTTATGATGACTTGTATACCAAATGGACCACACTGTGGCAAGAAAGAGACCAAGCAGTGCCAGAGTTCACAAATATCTTCCATACCTTGTGCACCAAACTGGGTATCAAAGATTCAGAGCGACATCTAGTGGTCAAGTATCACGGTGCTCTGCATAGATATATCCAGACAAAAATGGAATTTATGGACATCTCTTCCTTGGGCACGAACTACCGATATGCCGTAAAAATCGAGCAGAAGCTCAAAAAAAAGATGCGACAATTTGGGCCTGGGAACCCGTCACAACAAAATCCAGGAAAGGGCAGCCCCAACCCATAAAAAAGGACAAAGTAAATATGAACAGTATCAAAACAACTAGTCCAAGTCACAAGAAATGAAGGACATCAGAAAGACAAAGAAATATATCGGGAAGTGGTGTGACTTCCATAAGATCCCTTGGCATAACACTGTTGACTCCTACTCAAATAAACTACTTGTGGCTGAAGTGAAATCCTCTGAATCAAATGTCAGTTCTGACTCTAAGTCAGAATGAGAAATGGGAAGACAAATCATTAACGTGGAACCCAGTGCCAATATTTCTACCACCAAGCTTCAGCCTGGTGAACCAGAAAAGACAGAACAAGGAGAACACCTCTTCCATTCACATATGTGGGTAAAAGTAACCCCGCTACACTTCATCATTGATAGAAGTAGCCAGAATAAACTCATCTCAGTAGAGGTCATCAAGCAGTTGGCCCTGCCAACAAAGCCGCACCCACAACCCTACACCATTGGATGGCTCTGTCAAGAAAGTGATCTCTGCATTAGCCAACAGTGTCGACTGTCATACAACATAAATCCATCCAAAGACGAGGTATTGTGTGATGTTTCTCCTCTTGAAGTTTGTAATGTTCTTTTGGGACATCCTTATTTATGGAAACGTCATGTTGTATATGAGTCTAAGCCTCGTAGTGTTATTATTACTATGAATAGGAAATTGTACAAGATACCTGAGGCATTCCCTCCTAGTGTTATTTCCTTGATCTCTTCCAAGAAATGCAGGAAGGTCATCTCTTAGACCAATAAATTTCTCTTCTTCATGATTCACTCTCAGAGTGAGTGAAAGATTGTAGCGACATCTAGGGCCTCTGTGGTCGATCTCTCCACACAACAGAAGCAAGTGGATAAGGTCTTGGAGGAATACTCAGATATCTTCTCCTCTCCTACCGGAGTACCTCTGCACTTACAAGTCAAGCATCCCATCAATCTAACCCCATGCACACCACTACCCAATGGGCCAATCTACCAATTCTCTCTAATAATAAATGAGGAGATCAAGAGGGAAATCCAAGAACTGCTCCACAAAGGGCACATTCGTCTCATCTCATCACCATGTGGGGGGCCAATCATGTTGATGCAGAAGAAAGACGGGACTTGGAGACTCTCAATTGATTATTGGGCCCTAAATAAAATCACAATCTAAAACCTATACCTGATTCCTCAAATCGATGACCTCCTTGATGAGCTCACGAGGTCCAAATACTTTAGTAAGATTGATCTGAAGTCTAGCTACCACCAGGTCCCAATAGAACAAACATATGTATGGAAGATTGCCTTCAAGTCAAAATAAAGTATTTTTGAATGGTTGGTCATGCCCTTTGGTTTGAAAAATACTCCAACAACTTTTTTGAGGATGATGGATGATATCCTACAACCTTTCACCAATAATTTTGTACTGGTTTATCTGGATGACATCCTCATATACAAAAATACTTAGGTGGAACACCTGCAAATATTCAACAGGTTATACACACCTTGTGGAAGCACAAACTATATGAAAACTTGGAAAAATTCTCCTTTGGTATGGACATGGTCCATTACTTAGGCTACATCGTTGATCATCATGGTGTGCATCTGGATCCAGCCGAGATCCAGGTCATTTGTGACTGACCAACCCCAACCACACTCAATAAACTTCAGAGCTTCTTGGGCCTCACCAATTTCTATCACAACTTCATGCTCGGATTATCTCATATCGCATGGGCCCTCAGCCAAGTAACCAGTGGTGGTAGTAACGAACAAATTGTGAGGGGCCTATCCCAACAACAAGTCTTCAATGAATTGAACAAGAATGTGCTCTCATCCCTAGTACTTTCATTATCAGACCTACAACATCCCTTTGAGATCAAGATAGATGATTCAGACTATGTTGTGGGCTTCGTTCTCACTCAGCATGACCACCCCGTGGAATATCATAGTGAGACACTATCATATGTTTTCTATAAGTACCCTACTTATGACAAATAAATGTACTCCATTGTGCCATCCTTCCGCCAGTAGAGACATTACATTCTTAGGAAGGAGATAATCATCCAAAATGATCACAAGTCACTATAGTTCATGCAAACCCAAGGAAAATTGTAGAATGAATGCCATCAGAAGTGGTCAACATACTTACAACAGTTCCACCCCAACATCAAGTATAAAACAAGAAGTACCAACAGATTTGTTGACTGCCTCGGCTAAACTCCAGTCGCGACACTCACCACGGTGTTATATTCTTGCGGTCACGAGACCTCCGGATGGCCCCACCTCTACAAGACAGAGCCTGACTTCTCCACCACCTACTAAATGTTGGGCGCCAACTCAATGGTCGCTAATTTCCATCTTTAGGATAAGATGTTGTGCCATCTGGGCCATATCTATGTTCCATCAAACGAGCTCACAAAGCGGATTTGGGAAGCTCACTACAGTCGGGTGGCAGGACACTTTGGCATCGAAAAGACAATGGCAGTGCTACAAAAACATTTCTATTGGCCGAAACTTCGACAGGGTGTCGACAAGTATATCAGTTCATGCACCGCTTGTGCTATTGCCAAAACGATCTTTAAGAAACAAGGCATGTATACCCCTCTACTTACTCCTAACAAGCCATGGGAATCCATATCAATGGACTACATGTCGGGCCTCCCATCCACCAAGAGGGGAAATGACTGTGCTTTTCTAGTTGTTGATCGCTTTTCCAAGATGTTGATTCTAGCCGCCTGGAAGGAGAACATCACAACAGAATCCACTGCAAAGATATTCTTTAAAAGAGTATGGGTACATTTTGGGATCCCACAAACCATTATCTTAGACCATGACAGTCGGTTCATCAACTCATTCTAGTCTAGTCAATGTTAGATACCAATCTCACCAAATACACTTCCTTCCACCCCCAAATAGATGGCCAAACTGAGGTTTTCAATCGTATGGTCGCACATATCCTGCGCATATAAAATTCAAAACACCCCCTCACATGGGATGAGAGTCTTCTGTATGTTCAACATTGCTAAAACCAAGCCCTGCATAGCTCAACTAGCCATAACCCCTTTCAAGTGGGGTTGGGATTCCAACCATTGGGCCCCATGGATGTTGTACTACCCTTGTAGACCACCTCAACCGACTCATCCCCTGCTCCAATAGAAGCTAACAAAGCCACCCAGTTCATTGAGTGGATCCAGCACATCTGCGAACAGGTTTAGGATATTTTACAGAAGTCTAATGCCAAGTACAAACAACGGCATGATCAACATCATGTGCCACATAAGTTTCAGGTGGGTGACAAAGTTTGGTTGCATTTATAGAAATAACGCCTTATAGGGCCCCATCGGAAGCTTCGCCCACTCTGTTATGGGTCGTACACCATCACCAAGGTTGTGGGTGACAATGCTTTTAAGCTCAACATTCCCCCATTCCTTGGTCTGCATCCAGTCTTCAACGTGGTTGTCCTTCGGCCATATGTTCCACCATTATTGGACACCTCAGAGATAGCAGAGCAGTTGACACCAACAGAGCTCAACCTTCACTGCATGAAACAAGAATCAAGTGATCAGATTGTGGACACAGAGATCAAGGACACTCGACAACAAAGGATCCATCTTTATCAAGTTGTCAAAGTAGGACAACTCTTGCACCAAGGCAAGTCGCTCACCCGGGGCCAAATTCAGTAGAAATTTCTTCATCTGATTGGGGAACTTAACACAATGGAGACCATTGTTTCCTAAGGAGGGAATATTGATCCAGGTGGATATTGGTGGCCACCCACTTATTCCACTGGCTTGAAAAACATTTTTCCACCTTGGCAGTTTTTCGGGTTCCAAACTTTTGGGGTTGTTTTGAGGCCCTAAACGACTTTTTTGGGTATTTTGGGGGCCCAGGAGACTGTCGAAGACACTGACCTGGGCTAGTCGAAAGTTTTTCTTCTCCGTTATAACTTTACAATGGGCTATCGTGCGCCTAAAACGAAGATTGTATGAAAACGTTACAACCCTGGGAAGTTGATGTACTAGCTTACCCAAACGGGGCCCACGTGACTTTTGGCGCTTCATCTCGTAGGGTTAGTGTTTTGGATGTCTAGGGTTTTTAACATTCATGTTTATTGTAAAAGGCCTTCAGAGCCTCATTGAAACCATCTTCTTGTGAATGAGCATAGTCGTCACATCTCTTCTTAGAGATAAGCTGCCACTATTCCATCAAACTTGTTTTCCGTTGCATTTTACAGTTTTAGCTTATTTCCTTCTTGAATAGAAAACCAGTTTTATTGTATCATTGTATTTTGTGTTAAGCATATTTTAATAATCTGTATTCATTTCGTTCTGCTCATAAAATCGGATCATATGTAATACTTTGCAATGTGGAAATAATAATAATGTGTCAATTGCATTTATTTTGGATGGTTGGTAGGAATGATTGTTATCCTCCCCACCTAAATTTGATTCCAACAAGTGAGTTGAGATTTTAATAAATATACTATTATAATGACTTCAATATTAATTTTTTTTAAGGCATTTTCTAACTGTTCTACATGTTTTCTTTTTTCGTCGAAATCCGGTGATATAAATCTTCATGAAATCACATTTTTTTATTATTTAAATTGCATTTCTGAATGTAGAAATGGATTCAGCGTGTTGAAAACCCTATGAAGATCTCATATTATACAAAAATAACCACTCCAATCTACAAATTCAACAATTTCTCATCATATTTTGAACAAATATCCAAAAAACACAAAAATATAAAATAATTAAACTAAACATTTCGTTAGGTTATAACCATACCCCTCTATCAAATTAACTTCATTAATGTAATGATAGTTATACCTTGAAGTTATTTTTCTAAAGTTAACCTATTCTTAGGTCAACATCTAAAAACTTTGATGAATCCTCCCATCGATACACTCCAATGACTAACATCACACTATGATGACTAAGATGGAACGATCCTTAATATTTAATCACATTAAAAAATTTACTAATTATTTATCCATTTGGGCTACTTAGGTTAAAATACCTATAATATAGGAACGAGTCTTTCACATTTATGTTTATGTTATAGTGTTTTTTTTAAGAGAGGCTCAAACAATGATGAAGATGATGAGCCTCTTAGTAATGGTTATCACTATTACTGTGAATGTATTTTATTAGCTTTTGTTATTAGCATCTATTATATCTTATTTTTCTAAGAGACATTTATGGCCATTACATTATGCTTGATTGTAGGTTTTTTATAAAGGTATGAATAAAAAAACGAGTGTGGGTTATATTAGTATATTATTTAGTTATAATATTTCTAGCTTTATTTATTGTATCATTTGGTATCATATTAGCACACTCTAGGATTCCACAATGATACAAAGAACATTTTTTTTTGTAATAAAACCCAAAGAAGAAAATAATAATAGTTCAATATAAATTGTTCGCTTTGGCCAAAGGTCCTATAGATTTTATAAGGGGTTCATACCTAACTACATATATTTAATTCCAAGTAGTTCAAGACTTTAAATAAATATTAAACTAGATGCATATAGCTCGAAGGATGAAAAAAATACAAGTGCATGTAGCTCGAAGGTTGAAAGTAAGAAACTAAATAACAATGGATGCAACTAAAAATATGGGGATGCGTTGTCGAGGGAGGGGCATTATTGGTGATCCAACCTTGTTAGTGGGTGCACCCTCATGTTCCATATAAGTTTCGCATGGTTTAGATGAAAATCATTCTTTCTTTTCCCCTAAATTACGAAATACTCCAAGAAGTTGAAGATAACTATAATAAATTGCATGCCATGCTGAGTGTTGTTGAATTGCATAGAAATTTGGATCTATCCAAATAAAAAAAGGTGAAAACCATACCTATATTATAACAAGTAAATTATCCATGTTTTGATAATAATCCATTGAATTAAATAAGTGAAAACAAAAGAAAAATTGAAGCAAATATGTGTAGAAAAAAGACATATTGACTACTAGTGCCAACATAATAAATGAAGAATGTAAAAGACATCCATGTGTCTAGAAGCCACCTCATTATGCTTGTTGATTCATGATGCACAAAAGAAAACATGGGAGTATTTGTGGGAAACAAGTTGGATGATGATAAAGATGATGATAAAGAAGAGGCTCTAAGAAAATAGATGGTAGTAATATAAACTGAAATGTTGAATAAGTTGTTGAAAGTGATGAGATGTAACATTTTCTTCTTGGATTATGAAAGTTACTAGGGAGAGGAAACATGATAGATGAAACATTCCTCTTTGTTGAGGAATCTTTTTCACATTGGCTACTACTTATGTATGTCAATGTTGTAATAAGGTGGAACCCTATCTCCAAAGGCTATGCTAGGACATAATTATTGCAGATGTGGATAAAGGGATTACCCCATGTGAAAAGGTTGAACCTAGAAATCAAATGAAAATATGAAGTGTTCCTTTTGGGAAAGAAATAATCCTCCTCATCATGATAAGTTATAGTGGGAAATAAAACATCTTGAATTCCTAGAAGCATAGGTCATGCCTCCCATAGAGTGTCGTGGATACTTGTAGAATAGTTTTATTGTCTACTTGTGTGGAAATCATGTGAAATAGGAAATTCTTATCTTGTATTGGACTATGTAGAGTACACATATTGTGATGATAAGGGTTTATGATGGAATGGCATTGTGTCATAGTGTTCACTAGAGTGTTAATGGTCAATGTTGGGGTAATATAAAGAGAGTGTAAATGATATTGGTTTTGTTGCATTGAGGAGTAAAGGCATGCCTTCAAATTATACATTGGATGTATTATAGGAGCCATATGAGGGATAAGAGCCACTTGAGTAGTAATATTATTTTGACTCACTATTGTTTCTATAAAAATAATAGTATTGTTATTTACAATATTCCTAGACTATAGAAGACCTAGAAGAAGTAGTTTGTAAAGAGATAAAACCTGTAGATAATTAGAAATAATGGTTTTAGTAACTACTATATTAAAAATTGTTTTAGCTAGGTGTGAGTACTTGTGAATCCCACAATCTAGTACAAGATACTTGTGTAATATATGATCTAGTATATATATTGGTGATTTCATTTTTGTAGCTATTGAGAGCATCAGAGGAAAGAGGGTGTGGGGTAAACAGATGGAGATAGAAAAAAGGGAGAGCTTAGGTGTAGAGATAATCTATGATTCATGAAAATGTGCTCGGATAGAAGGATGAATATGACACTAAATTAGTGGGATGTCTTGGAAGAGGTATAGAGAAGCTAAATATGGTGAGAGGATGTGAGGTAAAACTAAGAGAGAAACAAATTTTCTTAAGTACTTGACTTGCTAGATTGTGGCAGTGTAGGATAGAGGTAATGAAACAAATGTTAGCTGATATATTTTTCCATACTTAAATAAGTGATAGGTATTATGAAGGGAATTTTATAAGGAATTTGTATGCTACTGATATGGCATGCCTAGTAGTAAATTAGAATATTCAAGGGGAGATATGAAACATTTAGATATATCACCAAAAGGTATGATGGAAAGGGAAACTACATAACATTAATTAGTGAGTAGACAAGCTTGATCTTGTTGTACTGAACCCAGTTGATAAGTAGAGGGATGTGAGCTAGTGAGAAGCTATAGACAACTATGAGTATAAGGATTATTGTAGTAATTTTATCTTTGATTTGACAACTATGAGTAAAAAGAAAATCTAAATATGGTGTAGCATGTTCTCTGGAAAATAACAATATGGATGGATTTTTCCATAGGGTTAAGAAAATGGACACTATGAGGTTGAGGAGAAGTTCAACAAATGGATGTACCTCAGAATACTCCCTTAGTGTATAGTGTTTTGGATGTGGCTTAATGTTGTAAAAATTTACAATATCTAACATTGTGGTATTGATTTTTATGATAGTGGCACCATCATGGATGGTGAGAAAAGGTACAAACTACTAGGAATATTATAACTATGTGTTGGAGGAGGTATGCAAAGGGAATGGGGATTTTTGGGAGGTAGGGAATGAGTTCTAGGGTTAAGATTAGAGTTAGGGTTAAGCTTTAGGTTACAAAAAGGGATGAAATGTAGTCAGTTATAATATCCATGTTCTACAATAATGGCATGGAGAAAATCTTGGCCTAAGAAATTTCTCTCAAATAGTGATACTTAATTATGAAAAGTATTAAGTAGACTAGAATTATATTTAAGCACAAGTACCAGGTCAGAATCCATAATATGGGGTTGTATTTGGAGCTTCATGAATAACTCGATATAGCATTCTATACTTTGAACTTGAGCTTCTTATAACTTCCACAACCTACACATTAAGTTTGAAAAATAACCTAGAGGGTAAAAATCTCTTCTCAAGGCCTATAACAATCCTTCCAATGTGGTGATGAGTCCTAATATGCCACTGGTCAAGTGGCCCTTGTTGATTTAGATTTAGATAAAGTAATTTGTGACTACCACTAGGCTTGTGTGGGTCCTTCTAAGTGGTTTCTTGCAAACAAAAAGTTAAAGTCTTGATCTTCACTCATAKTTAGRAAGGTTTGAAAATAATATGYTAGGTTATRGATACAAGAATYCAAAACATCTCCATGCATTTTTCCACCATATTTATGCAAGGATATTCKARTATCAATTTGTAAGKTAGGAGTGGAAACCCTAGGTTGATGACACATAGMTTYGGTAAGGGTGTTGGTCAATCCWTGAACTATAGTGGTGAGGCTAGAGTCATCCTCATCTAAAGATTGATCTTGGTGGGAAGTAATGATGAAGGAGAAGAGATAGTCTGACAATGTACTATTGTGGATATTTGAAAAGAAAACCTTTGGTTGAATACATTTCTAGGGTAAATTCGAAAGAGAATTAGCTCCCATGAGAAAATATTGTTGATAAGATATGATGTAGAGTAGAGTAAATATGGAAGGAGACACAACACAAGATAGGATTTTGGGTGGGACAGAATCCTCTAAACCTAAAATCTATGTATATTTAGGTGAGTGATAAGCCTAGCAAACCATATGTGTGAAGTTGAGTGTTGAATATAGACTTTTTGGGTGGTGTAAATTGCCAAGAGAACTAGATAAAGAGAAGAGATAATGCAGTGGAGGATGGAACTCAAGGGACCTAAACCCTAAAAAATTATAGGCGGGCATGGATCCAAGAGAAATAGGAACATTGAAGAAAATGTGTGGGGTCCAAGGGTAGCCTAAAAAAGAAGGACCCAACATTGAGATGAATGGATTAGTCATAGACTAACTATTGTAATGCCAAATGATATAGAATATATATAATCGAGCAATAAATCCCAAGAACAATAGGAAATTAAGAAGAAAATAGTAATAACTCAAAACAGATTCTCACTTTATTAACTTACCTAAAGGCCTTCTTATGGATTTTACAATGGTTCCATAACTTACTACTTAACTAACTATCTGTAGTCCAATATTGAAATAAATACTAAACTAGATGCATGTATCTCAAAGGTTGAAAGAAATACTAAACAATGCAAATGCACACAACTTGAACGATGAAAGTATGTAGCTAACTATCAATGAATGCAGTTGGAAATATGGGAATATACCCTCAAGGGAGGGTAATTTTTTGTGATTCACGCTTCTTGGCGGATTCACCCTTGTGTTTTGTATCATGTAGACTCTCTTATAGGATTTCACGCCATATTTCAAATAGTTTTCCACTCCCTGTAATATTCAACAACCAATCAAAGAAGGATCCACTCTCTCTTTTATAGTATTCCATACCCTCTCTCATGTAGATATTTGATCCCTCACATCTTAACAAAATTAGGGGTGTTATTATGCTCATATCCCACATACCATGAAATTTTTCAATACCTTCTTCTAGTATCCCATAACTTGCAACTCTACAATGCTCAATGTTGTAGCTCACAAAGGCACACATGGATCCAAACAAGAAGAGTGGTGGTGCAATACATATCATTGAGGCACAACTAATGATGGATTAGGATACCTAGATTCTATAATCACTCATTGATATAATAGGTGGAAACTATGAATACAAATAATGTGTAGGCATGGTCCAAATCCAACCATGGTTTTCATTAGGATTCATATGTGAATTTCCCAAATCCTATTGGAATATCTAATAGAGAGTAGGTGGATTCCTATTTAGGATAAGATCAACCTATTTGAAAACTTAGTCAAAGATTACTAATATAGTTAAGATAAATTTGGCATCTTTTGATTTATAAGGTATTAATTGACATCGATTTTAATGGTTTCCCTGAATTTCTTATCATTAAACTAAAAAACTCAGAAACCTTGTTCACTATTTTTTAGCGATAACTGGAAATCCTTGCATATTACTCACTATGAGGAGTTTTGTTTTGGTAATTTAGAATTTAAGGTTAGCTTGAATTCCTTGTGGATAGCCAAAAGTTTGGGTCATTCTAAATCCCTTATATGGTTTCATAAGCCAACTTGAACTCTTATCCTGTATTTTAATTAAGAATTACACTTATTTCAATCATGTAAATTCTCTTGTGAAGATCATTACTTAACCCATGCTTGTTCTTCGATTTTTGTGAGATTACCACGAATGATTGTTCTTGAATCGCCCGAGTGAAAAACATTTTCCTTGGGATAGCCCATATTGAATTAATTATTTATCTTACCACATTTTCAAGGAAAACTTTAGTATAGATGGAAGGGGCACTTTCGTGCTTGGAATTGTATACCTTGAAGAATGTTCTAAGTGAAGGGAAGAATTAATGACCTTCTTTACCTTAAAGATCGCCCAATGTTTACTTATATACCTGGAAGTGGGGTCTAGGAGAATATTTTCATATTGAACCTTTCCTTGTATGCATACTTCCTTAAAGGGATTATAACTGATCGCATTGTTCTCTTCTTATAGTATTTGTCATGTTCCATAGGTGGTAATTTCATCCTTTAATTGATGTATGTAATTTGTAGCTAGACAAATGTTGGAATGCTTCATAGGGGGAATTTGCATCAATTGATTGATATATGTTAATTCAATTGGAATATTAATGAAATGCTTCAGAGGTGGCTATGGTGCCTATTAAATTGATGTATGATGTAGTAGAATTTTATCACGTGCATTGAAAATAATGTTAATGTATGACTAATTAAGGGATTAGGTTACAATTGCGCCATTAAATTTGTTGATGTATGATGGGTTTAATAGCTATTACTATTGCTCCATTAAATATCGATTATGTATGATTGATTTAGAATTAGATTACTATTGCGCCATTAAATATTGTTGATGTGTGACTGATTTCTAGATTGGAGTTATGAGATGTGATTAATTAAGGGGATTAGACACCTCCTTGTTCCTCAGAACAATCGCCATCCTTGAGACCTTGAGTGGTCAAAATCAATCGGATGAATCCTGGGCTTGAGCATTGCTTATGTGTCCTAGAGGTCCTAACCATGCAGGGTAGGTTGGGTGGGTAGTTCTTTAATGCTCAGTAACGTGATTGATCATTTATTGTATTTTCTTAGGTTGATTGTGATGTGTAGAATTGCACTGCTATATACATATGTTTGTATGTTGATCATGTGTCACTAGTTTTTATATTAATTTGTTGGATTGTGTTGTTATTGATCATGATATTGTGTCGCGTGTAATGCTACTGATTTATGTTGTGACGATTTTATTTCCCTATTGCAATATATATATATATATATATATTCACCTATTGTACACCCCTATAGTTTTCGTAATGGAGGGGACGTTACATATGGTATCAGAGAGTGTTCAAACTCACGAATTGGGATGCTTATGTATTTCACTGTATTAAACACTGGATTAATAAATTATCACTAATTAAAATTGAAATTATTTGTGCTGGTAATACTAGATAGAGGACATCATGGAGGTAGTTGACGTGGTGAAAGAGGAAGAGGTGTGACGCCTCTAGTAGCATCCACGCCCGAGGGGTCTAACCCCCAAGGAGAATATCAAGTCATTGGACAGGAGAAGATTGTTGTGGGGGATGTGGTTGGTCTGACGAGGTCCTTCCAGAGGATGTAAGAGGCCTTGATTAACCGACTAGATAGAGATGAGACCAGGGCGCCTGTACCTAATGAAGGTTCACAACACGCTATATCCGACAGTAGTAGCATTCACTGAGAACTCAAGAAGGTTAAGTTTCCGAGTTCATGGGTTCCACAGACAGATCAGTGTCGAGGCATGGTTGGAGAACTTGGCGATGTGTCTTTCACTTCATGACTACACCTCCAACATGAAGGTCCACATGGTGGTCTTTTAGCTGAAGGGGAGCCCTCTTCTATGATAAAAGATGCTCCTACCTCAACTAAACATGGTTTTCGAAGACGTGTCATGGGAACTGTTCAAGGAACGATTCCAGGAGAGTTATATGTCAGTGGAATTCATTGATCCCTAGCTCACTCAGTTCAATTCCTTTCGATAGGGTGGTCATATGGTGCTTGAGTATGAGGCCCGGTTCATGGAACTACATAGGTATGCTCCACATCTAAACATCGAGAAGATAAAGGTTAGCAAGTATGTGATCGACCTTAACTTCAACATTTGTGTGAAGGTGAGGATCCTAGTACCTCAGATATTTCACGATGCAGTACAGAAGGCATCATAGTTGAGGAAGAGTTGACCAGTGGGGAACAAGGAAGGACTTCTGTAAGACTGAATGGACATATAACGACAGGTGTGCAGCAGCATCAGACACCAACTCAGGTGAGCAACAACATTAGACACCAGCTAGACATACATCATGGTATCGAGATACATCGAGAGGATCCATGTTCAATACACCACGACGACCAGCTCCTCGATGGGGGATTCCTTATAGAGGACCACCACATTAGCAACAATGTCGCCTGCAACAGTAGAAATTTAGGCTTGTTCAACATAACAGATCAGGACCTCAGACTGGTAGGCCAACATCTTCTACTTCGGGGACTAGCAGCACTGAACTGAAGATCGGATGTTGGACATGTGGAGAGCCACATTACCAGCGAGACTATCTGGTTGAAAGAGACAGAGCGTTCAGATCAACAGAACAAACTACAATTGGATATTTGGGCAAGGCCCATAGGATTCATGCACCGGTGACTAACTTATAGGACAAGCACCATTCCACTGTGCTCGAGACATTAGGTACCATCTCCGACCAAAATTTTTGTATTTGATAGATCCTGGTACTACAGAGAGTTTTATTTCTAGTGCAGTGTTGAAATGAATTAAGGTAAAGGTAGTTGAACAGGACAAGTTTATATACATAGAAATTGCTTCGGGTTCCAAAAAAAAGTTTGGAGGAAGGATTACGAGCTATCGCATTAACTTGGAGTATTTTGTAACGAAATTTGACCTATACATCATGATCTTAGGATCTTATGACGTCGTGATCAGTATGGACTAGTTGGAATCGCATGATGCGATACTCAACTCTAATACAAATGGTTGAGTTTGATCGATGAGGAGGGACAAAGAATAGTGATTGTAGGAAGAAACTAGGGAGTGTCCCTGAGGTTCATTTCTTCCCTACAGCTATAGAAGAGCATGCACAAAGGATCCAAGCTACATGCAATCTTAGCGCTAAATGAAAAAGTAAAGGCAAAAGGAATAGAAAAACTTATGGTAGTACAAGAGTTTTCCAATGTGTTCCCATAAGAGTTAGTAGGCTTGTCACTCAAAAGAGAGTTGGAGTTTACCATCTGCTTGAAACCTGGAATTGAACCGATAGTAAGAACACCTTATCGGATGTCAACAACTGAGTTACAAGAGTTGAAAATGCAACTCAAGGAGTTGTTGAACCTAGGACTTATACGTCCAGGTGTGTCACCTTGGGGTGTGCCTTTTATTTTCATAGGAAAGAAGGATGGGTCATGGAGACTCTGTATTGACTACCGTCAGTTGAACAAGGCAATGATAAAGAACCAGTATCCATTGCCAATAATAGACGATTTGTTTGATCAAATGAAAGTGGAAACAGTGTTTTCAAAGATCAACTTGAGATCCGTTTAGAACTAGTTACGAATTAAGGAGGAAGATATTCCTAAGACGTCATTCAAGATGAGGTTCAGGCACTGCGAGTTTACCGTTTTACCGTTTGAACTAACAAACACCCCGGGGGTATTCATGAGCTTGATGAATGGGGTTTTCTGCTAATACTTGGACAAGTTTGTTTAAGTTTTCATTGATGACATATTGATGTATTCTTGGATGATGGAAAAACATGCCGAACATTTGTGCTTATTACTACAGTGTTTACAGGAAAACAATTATATGGGAAACTGTCGAAATGCTCTTTTTACCAATCGAGGATTCATTACTTAGGGAATGTTATATCCTAAAAAGACATCATTTTGGATCCAACGAAGGTAGAAGCTATTATGAAATGGCCTCCTCCCATAAATGTACTATAAGTATGCAGTTTTATGGGTTTAGCAGGATATTACCGATGGTTCGTCGAAGGTTTTTCGAAGATAGAAAATACAATCACGAAATTGCAAAAGAAAAACAAAAAGTTTGTATGGAACGATAAATGCACGGAAGCATTTCAAACTATCAAGGATCTATTGGCAACAATGACGATACTGAAATTCCCCGACTTGGAAAAGGAATTCTCGGTATGCACAGACACATCCAAGGAAGGCTTAGGCGAAGTCTTGCTACAAGACGGTCGAGTAATCACTTACATCTCAATGAAATTAAGAAATCATGAGGAGAACTATGAAACTCATGATTTGGATTTATTGGCCATTGTGTATGTCTTGAGAGTGTAGAGACATTATCTGATTGGATGAAAATTCACCATAAAAGTGGATCATTGTGGATTGCAACACATATTTATGCAGCGTGACTTGAATGCGCAACAAAGGAGTTGGTCAAAATTGCTTAGCGAATACGAATTTGAGATTAATTACATAAAAGTAACAATGAACAGAGTGGTAGATGCATTGAGTCGGAGACCATACATATTCTAAGTGATACCTCTTCATACGAATCTTCGAGAAATTACTCTAACTATACAGTTCTACGATGACTGGTATAAAAAGGTTAAGGAAAATATCGGACAAGACACCTTGATGGTACTAAAGTTGAAGGATATACATTGGACAACGATGGATTAATGAGGTATAATAATTGGATTTATGTATCACCTAATGACGAATTGAGAATTTTTATTTTAAGAGAATCCGATAGAGAAGTGTACATGGCTCATCCAGAATTCACGAAGATGAGGGAAGACCTTAAGCCCTTATTCTTCTAGAAGGGATGAAGGCAGATATAGTTAACTACATGGCGAGATGTCTAGAATGTCAGCAAGTGAAGGCTAAACATAGACATACGACCAGATTACTCTAGCCCCATGATGTTCTGAAATTGAAATAGGAGGTCATTTCGATGGACTTTATTGTTGGATTGTCGTTGATGGCAAGGAGGCACGACTCAATTTTCATGGTAGTTGACACTCCGATGAAGAGTGCACATTTTATCCATGTGCGTACAAGGTACCAGGCACCAAACATAGCTACAGTTTTTATCAATGAGATTGTGAGGTTACATGGTGTACCAAGGAGGATCATATCTGATCGAGGATCAATGATTACAGGACGATTTTGGACTAGTTTTCAAGAGGCCTTGGGAACACAATTCAACTTTAGTACAACATATTACCCTGAGATAGACCAGAAGAAATAAATAATGAACCAATTTTTGGAAGATATGTTGCAGACAAACAAAAGCGTTGGGAAGAGTTCTTTCCACTGGTAGAATTTGCATATAACAACATCTATCAAAGTGCCATTAAGATGGCACCATTTAAGTTTCTTTATGGGTGATCGTGTCAAATTCCCTTGAGTTGGGATCAACTTGAGGATAGGGTCCTAGTAAGACCAGAAGTGATCCAAGAAATGGAAGAAAAAATTCAAACGATAAGACAAAGGATAAAAGAAGTGCAAGCTTGGTAAAAGAGTTATGTTGATGAGAATCGCGTTGACCGCAATTATGAAGTTGGTGACCAAGTTTTCTTGCGGGTTAAACTGCACAATAGTTCGATTAAGTTTGGAAAGGATGCTAAACTCTCTCCTAGGTTTGTGGGACCTTTCGAAGTTGTGGAAAGGAAGGGACATGTTTCTTATCGACTAGCCTGGCCTAATTCTTTAGGCATATGCACGATGTTTTTCATGTATCTATTTTGAGACATTATGTTAGTGATCGTACACATGTGATTGACATGATTTCTTTGTAGGTGTCGAATGAGGTTGCGCTCACAGCAGAGCCAATCCACATCCTAGACCATCACATTCAACAACTATGTCATCGAACAGTTGATCAAGTCAAGGTCTAGTGGGACAATTATAGTCCACACTCGACTACCTAGGAGGACGCATATGATATGTGCCAATAATTTCCATATTTATTTGATAGTTTAGACATATAGATCTTGTCAGATGCCTTATTTACTACATTTTTTATACCGTACAACTTCGGGATGAAGTTTAAAACAAGAGGAGATGTATGTAACATCCCTCTCTTGCGAGCACATGTTATCGACTTATTCTTTGAGGACACTTGTGTGCAAGTGATTTGGTTATAGTACATGGTTATTTATTTTTCTTATGGATACTTATGATGATGTTGATGGAATATGATTTTATGTTATTTTTTATATGTGTATTGATAGATGCTATTAATGAGTTCCCTGAGTGTGCAAGACACTTAATGGATTGTGGATGTCAATGGAATCAATGGATCTCCTTGGACTCTGAATTGATTCATGGAGTGGATTGTATTGGTTTGAGTATTTTATTTATGAATATGTTCCATATGATCATTTATAGTATGATTTTATATATGGATAATTGACAATGTTTCGTTGATAGATGAAGGATGACGATTTCTTGCTAATCTGACTCACATAAGGAGTAGAGGGGATATGCACATATACCATATATGTAGAAATTTCGATACACTTAATGTATTCCTGTGATTCTCCTGATCTAACAATTTATGCTTCTTGTTAAATACAGAATCGCTTCTACTATTATTCTTGCGAAAGAAATTAAATTAAACCACAATCACAACCACAAGCACAAAGTGAAATATCAGTAACACACAACACATAAGTTTTACCGGGAAAGAGTAAAGCTAAAAACCCCACTATCATATATTATGTATATCATGAATCATGACACAATATCATACAAAAATCTAATCCAAGAGTTCTCAGTACAATACAATCATTTCACACTGTCATACACAAATCAGCAAATACATGTGCCAATCCCTGTGTCCAGATAGCTTGCCTCCTCTGCACAATCTCTGCAATTCCAATTCTCACAATGAATTACCAATTGCCTGGTTTGCACATTCTCATAAGCATATCCACTGCATGTGTGATCAAATCACAACTTATAGCCAAACTGTCCCTTTCACCTGTTATCTCAATTGGGTCTCCACTAGATCTGACATGCATGTAGTTAATCGTGGCAAATCTTTAGTTGCATGTGAGTTCACTGATTATCTGAACTCTCACTAGTGCATGTTTAGTTACAACTAGTACAACTGATCTTAACTCACTTAACTACACTTATAATTCTGTTACAAATCCAAATCACTCAGTTATGAATGAAATAATAGATTAATATTTATTGTCTANGGAGAGAAGGGGAGATAGGAAGGGGGAGAGAGAGGTGGAGATGATATGGAGAGAGAGGGAGTGTAACATCCCAGACTTGCGAGCACATGTTATCGACTTATTCTTTGAGGACACTTGTGTGCAAGTGATCTGGTTATAGTACACGGTTATTTGTTTCTCTTATGGATTTTTATGATAATGTTGATGGTTGTGATTTAATGTTATTTTATATATATTTATTGGTAGATGCTATTCATGAGTTTTCCCTGAGTGTGCACGACACTTGACAGATTGTGAGTGTCAATGGAATCAATGGACCTCCTTGGACTCTGGATTGAGTTAGGGAGTAGATTGTATTGGTTTGAGTATTTCATTTATGCATATGTGACATATGATCGATTATAGTATAATTTTGTATATGGATCATTGACAGTGTTTCATTGATGGATGGAGGTTGACGAATGCTTGCTAATATGACTCACATAAGGAGTAAAGGGGCCATGCACATAAACCATATATTGAGGGAGAAGTGTGGCATCATCCATGTCACATCATACTAGCACTCCTGTCATGGCTCGAATTATAGGTTAACGATTACCTAGTTCGAGAGCTCCACGATGTCGTGAGAGAAGACTGAGAAAGTCACTCACAAAGATTCTAAGGGACATGCAATAAGGCGAGGTCTTTATTCCTTAGAATCCCTTAGTCTCTCACAAGGTTGCCTGAATGGAGTGTTGACTCCAAAGATTGGACAACTACCAAAACCAGTCAAAAGGCGAGTGACACCCTTAGAGAACAGAGTTGCGTCTTGCAGGGCACGTCGCGTAAGTAACACTTGATTCAATGAATCTTGGTGGCCTAGAAACTCTTGAGCGAATAATTAAACATTGAAAAATCTTTAATTATTGCTGGATTTAATTAATTAATTAAGGATTGAAATTATTAATTGTAAATCCCAAGTGAAACTCTAAGCCTCTTCAAAAATTAATCTGAAGTCTAAGTTCTTGTAAGGAGACTAAACTAAAGTATAAGCTAAATCAAAAGGGGAATGAGGTAAAAAACTAAGAATTAAGTAAAATGAAATAAACCTAAAGATTTGATTTAATACACGTGTGCAAGAAAATACAAAATTGGAATTTAATATAAGAAAAGAATAAAGGTGAGAGAATATGTGTACGCATAGAATGGTCTCTGGAGTCTACTTACCACTAGTTTAACTAGAAGAAGACTCGTATTTTAACTCAACTCAGATTTAGTAAGGTGTTAGTCATTAATTGATAATATGGAGAATCAAGAGACAACTATGAGTGATTTAAGGAGTGCATTGGGAAATGTGAGGGAAATTGATTATTAATTAAAACAAAATATGGGATTACTTGTGCAACTTGGTGAGAGGGTGACAAGTGTAAGGGGGGCTAAATTCTAAATTATTTAATTAAAAATAAAATTAATTGTGGAAATGGGGATGTGTGAGTGAGCGAATTTCTATAAAGAAAATGGTCAAGATGAGAAAGGTATCACACTGGTTATTGGTAAGGTTATGCTTGTCTGGTTTTACTTGTGAGAGTTGGGATACCCAGCTTAAGATAGAGTGGTGGCTTTACCTTGAGATGCAAGCTTGGAACTAGAATATTTCTAATTTTGTGTGCGTGGCCTCTTTGCGGCTTGAGGGCTAAGGGGGAATAAGAGTACACATTATTTTCATTTAAGCTGAATTGTAATAAGATTGGATTACATATATTTATGTAACTTTGTTAAAACTTTAATATCGAAATTTTGCAAGTTTATTGATGGTTGTGAATATGGAACGGGATTTTCTACGGACACCATTCAATTTTTATCTGAATATCTGGAAGTTTTATTTGTTGTCCTTCTTTATAATCCATTGGATTCTCTTTATTGAATCTGCTACTATATATTGTAACCCGCATGCACATTCCTTCGACCACTGTTAGAGCTGCTCATTAAATGCTTACCTTGATGATCAAAATTCAAACAACTACAACGAAATAGGAAACGTTCGAAAATGAATTCACTGTGTAATTAATGGATCTTTTGGGATTGAATTCGTAGTAGCTATTCTAACTTCGAATTGATGCGTTCTATGTGAAAAGAGTATTTCAATAATGTGTTAGTTCTTCCAAATTTACTGTGTAGTTATTGGTTTCTCTAAAGTGAGTGGCGTAGTTAATTTTTCCATTTTCAAACATGTATGATCTGTGTGGATGGCGTTAAGAAAACTAAAGACCCGACCCCTTTTTGATTCGCTGTCACGTAAAGATTTAACCCAATTTTCGTTTCTTCCTTCAATTTTGTAAGATAATTGTTGAAGGAAGGGGGTTCGCATTTTCTTATTTGTGAGAATTTCCCTTGACTCTTGAGGGAAAGTATTTGTTGTAGTAGATGCGTTGGTCCCTAAAAATCCTAAGCGTTGGAAGGTACAGGGTAAATAAGACTTACCCTAATAATCTTGCTTCATGCGAGAGCCACCTTGCAGCGATACACGTCACCTTAAAAGAGGATTCACCACCTACTTTAGGAGGATTCCATATATGGTTCAAGGACGATTTTCAAAAAAATTTACCCAAGTTTTTCCTTAAATTTTTAAAGGGTGTTATCTAGGGTGAACAAAATTCATTTGTGAACAAAAATCAATAATAGAACAACATTTGTAAGAGATTTAATCAAAGGTCAAACTTGAACTTCTCCCAAGAAGATTTTGATAATTTAAATTTTATAATTAAAATCTATATTTAACATGCTTATTTGTGAGGTGAGTAATCCTTTATTTAAATTGATTTCCTTAAAGTTAGTTGAGAACTAACTCCAATATTTTATTCTTACATAATGCATGATGACAAGTGTAAACTTAGTCTAAAATGTAAAATTTAGACTTATCTCCCTAAAGTATTTCATGAATTTAAATCCTTATCTTTAAACATGCATAATTGTGTTGAGAATCATCTTTAACTTGACTTCCTTTCAGTTAGTTGAGAGCTAACTCCTTTATTAATTCTTGCATAAGTGTATTACAGCTGTAAATGGCTGAATTTTAAAGGAAAAACTAAATCTTATCTCCCCACAAAGTTATTTAACAATTTTCTATTCTTATCTTAGACATACATAAATGTATTGTGTGTAGTCCTAAATGTATTGTAACTTAANTCCTTGGTCACATGCACATAAACAGATGAGCCAAAAAATTTAAAATGAGAAACATTAGGTTTATTACCAGTAAAAGCTTCTTCAGGTGTACTCATGCCAAGTATTCTATGAGGACAATGGTTCTACACATAAACCATAGTATTGCATGCTTCTGCAAACAAATGCATTGGTAGGCCCTAATCATGCAACATCACTAGTGTTGCACCCATGATCATTTTGTTCTTTCTCTCCACGACCCCATTTTGTTGTGGGTTATGAGGCACTATGAGTTCTCTTCGAATTCCTTTTTTGTTGCAGAAGTCTTTGAATTATTTAGAGATATATTCTCCACCAATATCGCTCCTTAGAGCCTTCACTTGCTTCCCCAACTCTTTCTCCACCAATGCTTTAAACTCACAGAACTTTGAGAATGTTTGATCCTTCTTCTGCATGAAGAATATCCAGCATTTACGAGAAAAGTCATCAATAAAAATAACATAATACCTGTGTTTTTCTATTGAAGCAACCAAGAATGGTCCACACATATGCGTCTGAATTCTCTCCAGGATCACCAAAGCACGGTTCTCCTTTTCATGAAAGGTGGACTTTACATACTTCCCCAGGGTGCACCCCTTGCACTGATCTGACAGAGTAAGTGTTCCCCTTGGAAGTCCAATAGATATTTGTTGCATGATCTTCAAGGCTCCATGATGAAGATGGCCCAATCTCCTGTTCCATAATTCGTCCTCATCCCGTCTCACCACTTTTTTGCCTTGCCTATCATGGCATTCCAACCATCTACCTCTAGCATGTAGAGATTCTTAACTCAAATCCCTATCTTCTTGACTTGACCTATTGTTTTATGTCACGGGTAGGCTTTACCACTGCTAAAAACAACATCATAGCCTCTGTCCTCCAACATTTCGACTGAGACCAAGTTTTTCTTCAGACCTGGAACATGCATAACATTTTTCAATTGAAATGGTTTACTTGACTCCCTCTGAAAGGTAATGGTACCAATACCAGTTGCACTGTATCATCCATCGTCACCCATCTCTATATGCATTTTGAGATCTTTCTCCTCCAAGTCAATGAAAGACTCTTTATCTCCTGTCATGTGGAATGAAGCACCACTATCCAAATACCACACTAATCCTTGATGCACTTGAAGCCATGCATGCGATCAAAGTGAAATCAAGCTCAAATTGTGAGACAAGAGTCTTACTAGTTGCAGATCCAGCAACCATCTTGTTCTTCTTCTTCGGTGGACAGTTAGTAGCAAGATGCCCATGTTCGTGACAGTGAAAATGATTCACTTTGGACAAATCAATCTTTTGACTTTCGACTCGAATTTTGGATGGAATTTCTTCCCTTTCCTTTTCCTTTCCTTGGCAGTCAAAGTACAATCCTCTTCATCATCACGATTTGATGAAGATCCATCTCTGGTGTTCCACCTAAACTCCTCTTGCACTAGATCCGACCATAGTTGTTCCAAATCTGGAAATTTTTCCCTTCCATTGACAAAGTCTTGATAACTGTACCAACTCTTAGGAAGCCCTAGGAGGGCCAAGCTCACCAAATCATCTGCAGCAACCATTATTCCCACACTTCCAAGCTCATCTCGACATTGGACAAACTTCGTGAGATATTTTGGAATGGTGTCACCTTTCTCCATCTTGATCTTCCTGAGTTTATCTTTGAGTGCCAATTTCCTATGGTCACTATTGTTTTGGAACAGATCTGTCAAAACCTTCCACATTTCATATGGTGTGGTTTTCCCATGGAGACTTGAGACAATGTGGTCTCGTACTCCCTCTAACAGAATCCTCCTCACTGTAACGACCCTAATTGAATAAATGATTAAAGATTATTAAATAAGATTTAATTAAAGGAATAATTGAGGATTAACTAAGTAATAATAATCTAACTGAAG
>SNQJ01S0027808.1:61504-75926 GCA_010110895.2 Picea sitchensis
TTACTTCTCAATTAAGTTTTTACTGGGCGCAATTCTGGATTTCTCTTTCCTTCTAATGTTGAAACTTCACCTTCCAGGAAGAAAACTTGACCTATGACATGGCCAAAGTTTGTATCCTTAGATTCGACCTTGGGAGAATCCCTGTTCTTAAAAAAACTGGTTGTTAAATACCAATCATGGCCACTGGTCGTGAGTGGAACCCTTGGTTTAGACAGTGTTCCTGCGTGTTGTTACAGAACCCGACCCTGTAAATTCAAACTAAAATCGAAAGAACGCCCTTCCCTAAATCGCAAATCGTATTCTTACGGGGAGAATCCCCTGGGACAAGAGGTACTCGATGCACCGTGTGCAAATCCCTCCGAGGTAAGTCCAATTTTCTATGAGTGCGTTCTGCTTAGGTGCCTTCTCACGTGAGTCCCCTTTTCCTTCCTTGGCCGTCGAGCTGGTCGATCGGGCTGTGGTCGCCAGATTGAGGGTAGTATGGGTTAGTTCCGATTTGGCTAAGTTCTGGACGTGCTCGTTGCCCCGCCTGCGAGCTTAACGTTGAAACCGAGTAATCAGATTCTCGTCGCAGCCATCCCTTCACTTCATAATCTTGCTAGAGATCAACGCGCTTTTCCTTGACGAATTCATCTGAGATTTTCCAGGGAATAAAAACGTGTTTCTTGCTGTAATGATTCCCTTCTCCCAGCTTTGGCGTTTTTCATGCCAGCGAATTTCTTGGTACCTGCACTTTCTGATTGAATATCGACGATATTAATGGCACTTGCCAGTCCTAATTAACTGACATCGATTTTAATGGTTTCCCTGAATTGCTTATCATTAAACTGAAAACTTAAACCATGTTCACTCATCTTTAGCGATAATTGGAATTTCTTGCATATTACTCATTATGAGGAGTTTTGTTTTAGTAATTTAGAATTTGGGCCAAAAGGTTAGCTTGAAGTCCTTGTGGATGGCCAAAAGTTTGGGCCATTCTAAATCCCTTATATGGAGCCAGCTTGAACTCTTATCTTGTATTTTAATTAAGACTTACACTTATTTCAATCATGTAAAGGCTCTTGTGAATATCATTTCTTAACCCCAATGCTTGTTCTTCAATTTCTGCGAGGTTACCCGAATGGTTGTTCTTGAATCACCCGAGTGCAAAAAAAATCTTTCGCATAGCCCATATTGAATTAATTCCTTATCTTACTACATTTTCAAGGAAAAATTTAGTATAGATCGAAAGGGAACTTCCCTGCTTGGAATTGTATACCTTGAAGAATGTTCTAAGTGAAGGGAAGAATTAATCACCTCATTTAACTTATAGATGTCCCAATGTTTACTTATATACCTAGAAGTGGGGTTTATGAGAAAATTTTCAGATTGATCCTTTCTTTGTACTCATACTTCTTTGTTCTCATACTTCCTTAAAGGGGTTATAACTCATCATGTTCTCTTTTTATACTATTCATCATGCTCCGTAGGTGGTAATTGCATCTTTTATTGATGTATGTAATTTGTAAATGGACGATTGCTAGAACGCTTCATAGGTGGAACTTGCGTCAATTAATTGATATATGTTAATTCAGTTGGACTATTAATGAAATGCTTCAGAGGTGGTTATGGTGCCTATTAAATTGATGTATGATGTAGTAGAATTTTATAGTGCGCCTTGAAAATAATGTTAATGTATGATTAATTAATGGATTAGGGTACAATTGTGCCATTAATATTGTTGATGTATGCTTGAATTAATAAGTATTACCCTTGCGCCATTAAATTTGTTGATGTATGATTGGTTTAATAACTATTACTATTGCACCATTAAATATTGATGATGTATGATTGATTTAGAATTAGATTACTATTGCGTCGTTAAATATTGCCAATTTAGGACTGATTTCTAGACTAGAGTTATGAGGTGTGATTGATTAAGGGAATTAGACACCTCCTTGTTCCTCCGAACAGTCGCCATCTCTAAGACCTTAAGTGGTCAAAATCAATCGGATGAATCCTGGGCTTGAGCGTTGTTTATGTGTCTGGAGGTCCTAACCATGCAGGGTAGGTTGGGCGAGTAGTTATTTAATACTCAGTGACGTGGTTGATCATTTATTCTATTTACTTAGATTGATTGTGATGTGTAGAACTGCACCGCTATATACATATGTTTATATGTTGTTCATGTATTGCTAGTTTTTATATTAATGTGCCATCTTGTGTCTTTATTGATCACGATAATGTGTCGCATGTAATGTTATTTTATTTCCCTAATGCATATATATATATATATATATACCTATTGCCCTATTATTGTCATAACGGAGGTTCGTTACAATCAATATCTTGTACAACTTTCTATTAACTAACTTAGAAGATCCTATCACAATTTGAAGTTATTTTTATTTTTGAGTGATAATGAATTTTGACATACATTACCTCTTTTCTTATCTATCTCAAAATTGATAAATAGATTTTTTAATTTTAAATGCACTCACACCGTTTCGTTACACATAAAAACCATATTACATCACATAGCCCATTAATGATTTAATATAAACTCCGTCACCTCCCTTTTCCCTATGTTATAATAATTGTTATTATCAAACAACATTTTTAAATTAAAATAATGAATATCTAGTACAATGGATAATAAAAAATAAAAAAAAAATTAGTGTCTTCAAGACATAAATATGGTTCAATATATTTAGTATACCGTTTTTAATATGTGTTTTTGTTTGGATATATATTAGTATTATACGATACAAAGATTGAAGTTATCATGGCTTGGTTGCTTTATCTTCAATGTAGGTTCAAACATTATGTAACAATTACTACATTCATGCAAAGCATTATGAAACGATTTAGTTTTGGATTTGATATATGTTTATAGGCTACGGTGGATTTTTTTTTGGAGGGAGTTTAGGATGGTAGCACCACCAAACCAAGGAGCAAAGGAAAACAAGTTGAATTAATTTTGAATTGGTTTATTCTTGGGTTTATGTGGGTGTTTTTTGGCCTAGTTTGGCTTGGTTTCTAAGTTTGGTTTAAGTAGAATTTTTTCAGTGGCATTTTTCTTGGTTTGGTTTTGATTTGAATCTTAGTATTTTAGTGCTCTTGTTACTGACATGTAGCTTCCTCTTCCCCTATTGTGGCTTCTCCCTCTCCAGCTTGTTTTAGTGTGTTTTCTATCACATTCCCCATTTCTTTCCCTTTCATTCTCATGAGGCTTTTGAGTGGTTTGAGGTTGCCTAGATTTGGATTTTAGTCTTAGAGAAGTTTACCAATCCTATAGGTTGGGGCCACACTTAGACCTAAGACTTAGAGGATGCATCCAAATTAGTAGGGAATGGCTAAAGACAATTGGTAGGGGTATAAGTATGGTAGCCAAAGACCCTGTAAGAAATTGAAAGTGTTAAGGAAAGAAAATAAAATGACAAGAGCCTAGGTTGAGGCCATGGATATAATGAACATGTACCATTGATGCTTTTCCAAATGTATCAAATAAGAGCTTAAACACATTGAATATTTGGTTAGATAAAAAAGTAGGTGAACATCTTCTACGCAAATTGATGAGGATTTTGTGAATTGGGTCCAAGACATAGTTGTCCCAAGAAGTAAGGACACCAAATACATGAAATTAGTAGAGGCATACTATATTAATAAATCCTTTATTAGTCAAATTTTCAAAGAACAAGGAGAGTGGTATAAATATATTTTATCCAAGTTGAATCAAATGGATAAAAAATATGAGGCCATCTTCAAAGTTGTAAGGGGCATGGAAATTATTGTAGTGGATTAGGATGAAGAAGGATAGACTCCAATAGAAGCACAAACGCCATGCACAAACCAAGTAGAGGAAGGAATGACCTCTCAATGAATATACCTTTGTATATTTAGATGAGGAAGGTGGAGACTGACAATAGCTATGTAAGGTCTTATTTCTTGTTTATATTTTTATCATCATTGGATAGCTAACTTAATATGTTCATAGGAATTTTTAGCTATGTATTCAGATGTTATTATTTTTAGACACTCTTGTAATCCTACCCAAGAAGTTGGATATGTTTTTAAGAAATTTTGACATATATAAACTAGTTATGTTGGAGTACTAGTCACGACATGATATAATGATAATATTCTTTGTATAACATTAAGAGGACTCTCTCTCTCTCTCTCTCTCTCTCTCTCTCTCTCTCTATATATATATATATATATATATATATTCACATATTCCAACAACAATGATCAAGTTATATCTTCCTAAGGCATATGATAGGACCTTAAGATTGTGCCTTCACCTACTCTTAATTCACACCTAAGGCATATGATAGGGTCTCAAGATTGTACCTTCACCTACTCTTAATTCACATAGGGTTCTCACTTTATTTGGTCAAGCGAATTATGGGATGTGTGAATATTACCTCCTTTGTAGTATTGATTAATGGATTATCATAAAAAAATTAAAAAAAATTATCAAGGGGGCTTAGATAGGGTTTCCCACTCTCCCCCTACTCTTTCTTTTGGTAGAAAAGGGACTAAGAAAATCCATTAGTGAATCTAGGAGGATGAGGAGAATCAAAGGTGTGAGAATAGGAATACCTAACGCACTCACACACTTACTATTTGTAGATGGCATTCTAATATTTTTTTTGGATAAAAAAGGGAGGGTCGATGGTTCAAGAAAATTTGATTGCTTTACAATAAGGCTATATGTATGGAAATTAATGAGAATAAGTTTGTAGTTTATATAGTTGGTTTGGAAGGAATTCAAGATTTGGGTATCGGTGAATGTTTTATTTTTCAACACTTGGAGATGTCACAAGGGGTTAAATACTTTGGATTTACTCTTAATCATATTTTCTATGGAAAGGCACATTGGTATTGGTTGGTGTCTAAAATTGAAATAAGCGTCTCTTTTTTGTAATATCCCTAGTTTGACCCCCAAGTTGTAATTGTATATGTACATATGTTATATTGGGTGGCAAACCAATATGTTTTTTGGTCCATAGTGCCTATAATGTTTTTGGGCCAAAGAGTCAATGATGATGAAAGGTCCAAGATCCTATATTGTAATATGCATGCATACAATTAATTAATAAAATACATCACTGTTACAAACCAATTCAAACATAAGATTTTGGGGGGTATCACTTCATCAGAGGGAAATGGGGATAAGGGATTAATGAAAGGGGATAATCGAAGGGGACTAATCCATATATATTAAATTAATACTAATTCTTATTTCATGGTTATATCCTATGCTTCTAAAGGGATGAGAATGAGTTCCCTAGTGAGTGGAATTTTCTTGGGTGCGATGTGTCAGAATAGAGCCATGAATATTTAAAGTTAGAGGGTTAATGGAAAATAGATCACTCTAATCAATTTTATTTTCCATTCTTTCCATTGTAATTTTTCCATGGTTACCAATGCATGTTGAGATTGAGGGTGAGAGCTATTGAGACATGGTTATCCAATGAACCCTTAGTGAATTCTTGTTGAATTTTGGCTACAATTATCCTTGGGTTTCCTTAGGGAGGTTGGAGCCCTAGAGGGATAATAGTGTTGATGGGTTTCCCATAGTGTGTGAGGATTGGATGGTGCTTGGAGACTCCATCAATGCAATAATATTTCCTACAACCACATCTCAGAGACTTAATGTATGGATTTTGATGGTGACCTGGAAGGGACGAGGACAACCTGACAGACTACCAAATATAGAAGGGGGTACACTTCCTTGGGTTATGTAGGCTAAGGGGAACGAGATTTTTCTAGTTGTAATTGTCATAAGATTTTTGTACCTTGTCCTAGTGCAAATTTTGTACTGATTGTTAGACCTTAGTTGGATTAGGAGTCATTTTCCATGGTGGACTCTTCGCCCTAGCTTGGGGGTGACCCACTACTGAGAAAGTTGAATAAATAGAGTCTATGGTTGGGAGGAACATTTGGCGTCTAGAGCTAGTTGGTTCTTTCATAAAAGATAAGTGCTATGTTTATATGTGTTTTATTCTACTTAATTTTGTATATTATTACTATTTAATCATTTTATGTTGAAAGAATAGTTTTGCATGTGGATATCTTTATTCTTGTATGATTTTTGCATGAATTTGCATGTTATTATGCATGCAGAATTATGTTATATCGTAGGGAATAATAGTAAATGGTATTAGATGTGTATTGTGTTATTATGGCATATGTTGAGTTTGTGGGAAATTGGAGAAATTTCCCAATACCCTACTATCCCAACAGGAAAGTTCCTGTATACTTTGGGGTACACTATTCTAGTATATTGACACACTATTCTAATATATTGGCACACCCTGGCTCATATACCCAAAGATATTCTTGAAAAAATCAGAAATATTTTCTTTATTTTTTTATGGCAAGGGAATAATGATTACAAAGGGAATCATCTAGTTAAGTAGTAGAGTATTGCAACTCCAAAAGAAATAGGGGAGTAGCAGTTAAAGAATATATATTTATTTGGTAGATCTATGGAAATAAAACCGTTATGGAATTCCATCACAAAGAATATCTTGTAGGAAAGGATTCGTATACATAAATATATTTATTGCAGAACTCTCTTGGACCAGATTAGAAAGGAAAAGAAGAGTATATTGAATGTATCCAACTAGTGGAAGGAAATGACACTAACCTTCTGTTGGATTACTAAGAGGGGGGGGTGAATCAGTAATAGAGAAATTTAATCCTTGTTAACCATACAATCCAAGTGTTATATCAATGTAGCATTATCATCAAATTACTGTAGAGTAAATAAGAAATGAACAAATGAACAATCATACACATACACAGTACACCAATGTTTTACGTGGAAATCAAAAGAGGGAGAAAACCATGGAATGTGTTTTCTTATATTTCTTGAAGAATTACATTCATTGGAAGCACCAACTTCCTTTGTTTTCCAACTGCAACTGGAAGGAGGCTCCAACCCCCTTGTTTTTAAGGCTACAACCTGAGGGAAGATCCAACTCCCCTATTCTCTGTCTACAACCCCCTATGTTCTCTAGCTACAATTGGAAGGTGGATACAACCACCTATCCTTGCCCCATCCAACCACCCTGAAGTATAAGTAGAATTAAGGAACCACTGCCACACTATCATTGTGAGATGTATTGTTGTAAACCTGTACAAATCAACTATTTGTCTCAACCATGTACCCAACATGTACGTTAACCAAAATCCCTCATCAATTTCATCATCCAAATATGATTTGTAACTATGTAATAGATCCGATGTATATGATAACATACCTACAAACCTTCCTTAACTTTAACAATAAGAGACTAGCATTTTCATCAAACTTTACTTTAGTCTCACATAACTAGTTTTGGATTAGTCAACAACCCTGACCTGAAATAATCATAGCTATGTACCTGTAATGAATAAATATTTGAAAATGTTACACAATGTTCTTCAATGTTTTTTATGCAATTCCTCCATGTTTCACTACTTGGAACCTCTCATAAAATGATTTATAGCAAAAATGACATACCTTGTTGAATTTTGGCTTATTCTAGAGAGCGACATTGTAGAGCATTCCTCGCACGGAATATTTGTTGAAAAAATCTTAAAATGTTACATAGAATACGAAAGACTGTACTATAAATTACACATTTTTTCTTACTGAATTTGGATCTGTTATGAAGAAGTTATGATGTTTTTACCCAAAACACTTGTTTTAGACTAGTTTCAGGACTAGCCACAAACCCTATCTTCCACGGAGTGTAACTCAAATAGACAATGACCCACAAGATGGATTTTTTACCACATATACTTGGATATGTTTCCTCAACGTCCTATCAATTTCACGGTCTAAATCATTCTAAAAAAAAAGTTATTGCAAAAATGGTGAGATAACCTGTAAATAACATACCTTAGAAAGCATCATCAAAAGAATTTATCCTCCCTTGAATTACGGCCTTATTTTCTTCACCTTCCCTCTGAAATTCATCTTAGATATCCTTTGGTTACCTCATTCACCTATAGATATTCAATATGCTCAAGTGTGATAGAAAATTAGAGAGCCTTGCCTCTTATTTATGCTCTCCATATATCTTCCTTAGAAGCATCTTCTAGGTCACTTAACCCATTTCTAGGTCACTTAACCTGTTTCTAGGTCACTTAACCCATTTATAGGACACTTAACCTATTTCCCTCATTTTTAGGGTTAACCACTTTCCATAATTAGAAGGTTCTCCATTACTTTATCATTTAAATATTCCTCCTTGACTTTGTCACCTCACTTTATCATTTAATTAATCTTCTTTGATTTTGTCACTTTACTTTATTATTTAAATAATCCTTCTTGACTTTGTCACTTTACTTTATCATTTAAATAATAATTTCTTCTTTCCAAGCTCTTTGACTTCTTTGACCTTTTGGGGCTTCAAGCCAACATACGAGGGTCCTCCAACTTCGTAAGCTCAAACCGTGAGGAGTTATGTAACATTCCACATACCACCAGAAATGGAATGACATGTACTATCAATATAAAATAGTCTTTCCTTCAAATATATCAAAACTCATACCATTATCCATTAAACAAACTTGGGTCCATTACCCAAACCTGGGTTCTCCAACTTCTCATGTCCATAACTCTCTAACCATTAGGAGTTATGTGACGTTCCACATACTACTAGAAATGGAATGACATGTACTATTCATAAAGAATATTCTTACCTTCAAATATATTAAAAATCATACCATTATACATGAAACAACCTTGGGTCCATTACCCAAACCTTTGTGCTACCGGAATTTTCTACCAGAGTTTCTCCAAGGGTTGACATCAATCAATAAGGGTTGACATCAATCTAAAATATCACTCTCCAATAGTTGACATCAATCACAACCAACAATCCATACCAACTATCCATCAACCTAAGCCAATTCTCTGACAATATCCCCCTTTGGCATTGATGGAAACACCAACATTGATGGAGACACTTAGTCATGATAACATTCATGCTTATACTCTTTATAATTGTTTCTATCTCTCCCCCTTTGACATAAATGGAAAAGGGTATCTCCCTTTGGGGCTACTGTTCCTGATTGAACTCTCCTCGGGGATGCTCCCCCAATCTACATGCCTATTATTTTTATTTGTGTTTATAATCCTCTGATGACTCTCTTTTCCTTAATATGAATAATATCTCCCCCTTTGACAAAGGGTATCACTCTGAAGTCATGTCGCTCATTTTTCCCTTGTGACAATCACCCCCCTTGGAAACATGCCTCTATGCTCTCTCTCCAAGAATTTACCTTTGCATCTGATAAATCTCTCCCCCTTTGTCCTATTTATGGTGCTTCCTCGTGTACATCTAATACATATAAGATAAGAATTCATAAGAATTCATTTTGGAGTAGAAATTACTCCTAGTCTCTGGTGAAGATACTCAAGGGCTTCCCATGGAAGCAGTTTTGTAAATATGTATGCCACTTGTTCTTTTGTTCCCACTTATGCAACTATGATGTTCTTCTCTGCAACATGTTCCCATAGAAAGTGATACTTGATTGGAATGTTCTTCATCTTGGAGTGCATCACCAGGTTTTTTGAGATAATGATGGCACTTGTATTACTACAATAGATTGGAATGGGCTCATCATACTCAACCTGCATATCTGTCAAAGTTTGTTTCATCCATAAAACCTATGTACAACATGTTGTTGCTGCAATATACTATGTCTCGGTTGTAGATAAGGATATTAATGATTGTTTCGTTCTTAGCCAAGATACTAAACACTCACCCAAGTAGAATGTTTCTCCACTGGTGTTTCGTCGGTCATCAATGCAACCTGGCCAATCTACATCTATGTAGGCAATAAGTGATAGATTATTTCATTTTGGATACCATAATCCAAACTCTTTTTTTCCTTTGATATATTTGAAAATCCTCTTCACTGTTAATACATGTGATTCCTTTGGTGCTGCTTGAAATCGTGCCACCTGTCCAACTTCCTACATTACATGTGGTCTGGATGTTGTCACATATAGTAAGCTACCAATCATTGACCGGTATTGCCTCTGGTCTATAGACTTTGAATAATCATCTTTTCTCAACTTGCAACTGGTTTTCATAGGAGTGGTAACTGGTTTTAAATCTTTCGTTCCAAACCTCTTTAGCATTTCTTTGATATACTTAGTTTGAGAAATAAACATTCCTTGGTTTCTTTGACATATCTTGACTTACCTTGATCTAGAGGTTGTTGTTTGTGCTTCCTTTCCATATTTCGTAGGAATTTTTCTCATTGTTGTTTCTAAACATTACTCTGTTTTGAATGTGAACTGATGCATGCATTGCATGTGTCCAAAAAAATCTATCAATTTGGAATCCATTAGCATTGTTCGAGCCATTTCCTATGTAATTATCATCCATTATGTTAATGTTCCTTTGTCAATGAACCACTCTCTGAACCAATCTATGAATCCATGCTCTCTTCCACTATCATATATCTTTCCAAACATGCTAAGTGTTCTTACGAATCCATCTATGTCCATACTATCCAAGACTCTACTTGCACAACTGTCCATAATGCTAACCCATTTATCACTATACTATTATGAAGTCTTGATTAATCTATCAAAATGTACTTTTGCTAACTGATTTCTCTAAATCTGTCTTCTCAAACTCTGCAAGTTGCTTGAAGGATGGTTCTTTGGTCTGTCACAGCTATCGCATAGACTCCCCCAATCTAATATTCATATTACTTAGGAGTATCTAAGCCGGATGGATCAGAACAATTCCTTCTCTTATGTGTATTCATCATCATCTTCATTGGTAGATTCATTATCTCTCTGAGCTCTGACTTCTTTCTTTTTGTATGTGGATTCATCTTTCACTACAATGCCTAAAAGTAAAATCTCTTGAACTTGTTCCTTATTTATCTTTCCTTCCTTTGTTTCAGTTATTTTTCAAACATTTTTGTATCTGACATCTTTATTTTTCTCTATAGAATTTTATTCATCTCATTTTATTGTCAATCTTGCGATCTCTGGTACCTGGTTTTTATTCACTTGTTCTTCCTATTTTCTTATCCATACTTTCCTATATCTAATATCAGTATTCTCTTTCATGGAAGTATCGATCATGCTTCTACAATCACTGACTATGTGTCCATATTTATGACATTTGTAACACTCAATGTTACATGCGACCACATAGGCACTTCTTGCTTGAACATTTCTTTTATAATCCTTGCAATCTACAACCTTATGTCCAAAGTTAGTACAATGAAAAAAATGACCATAAAATAAATGTTCATACCTGGGAATGAATGATCTTCTTTGTGGCGTATTCCTTTTGAATTTTTTCCTTAACTGATCATGATCATGATTGAAGCTTCTTTGTGGCTTGAACATGGATAGTCTTCTTGAAGATGTACCTTCAATAGTTTTATTATATTCTAGTTGACCATGATTCCTTCCTTTGAGTACTTCTGCATAACTCTTTCTATTTTCTTCATTCGCCTTTTCTAGCAACCTAGAGTGTTGCTCTTCATTCTCTATAACTAATGTGAATGTTTCTGTCTCTTCAACGTTCTTGTTGAGCTTGACGATTTTACTTCTCAATGTGACAACTTCTTATTCAAGCTTTTCAACCTCTTCTTCTTTATTCATTATCTAAGACTTTATGGCTTCTTCTATTATTTTCGCTTCTTCAAGTTGAAATTTTAATGTGATTATTTCTTCTTCAAGTCCTTTCTCTTCTTGACCAAAATCTGCCTCAAGGTAGTTTAGATCGTTAGTTCTTTCCTTAAGATGATATATCAATATCTTCTCTCTCATTTATGCTTCTTCCTTCTGTGTTGCTATGTTGGTTTCCAAAAACTGCTTTTGATATTCAAGATTTTCTTCGATCTTTCTGGCTTCTTCTAGTTGAGTTCTTAAGTTCTCGATGACCTGTTGGGCTTCTTAAAAAATGTGAACACTTTCCTTTTGTTTCATCAATTCTTTCTTGAGTGAATTGTTTTCTTCTCTTAGTTCATCTAAAGCACTAATTAATTCTTCTTCATAATTGTCTTCCTTTTCAATTAGTTTTTGTGTCTCATTTCCTTCATGGCATTCTATTTCAATGTCCATGTTTTTCACAATTAGAACAAAAAAACATACCTCTGGTGATTATGTACTCTTCATCTTCTGAATCTTCTTGACATGGTGAACATAATTATTCTTGATTTGTATCTACATCTTCTTTGATATTTTTTAAATCTGTCATGGGTGAAGAATATATGTCATGTAACTTATCCCAAATTTATTTTCCTGGTGAAAATTTACCAACCGTTTCTCTTACCGGATTAGGTAATCCTTTCCAGATGAAATCCCTTATTATTTTGTTATTCTTCCTCAATTCCTTCTTCACTGCAGTCTTTGACCTTTTTGAACTATCATATCATGTAACAACTGATAGCCAAATATAATGTCCTTGTGCCTATAAAAATACTTCTGTCCTTATGCTCCACATCTCATACTTAAAACCATTCTGGCCATTAAACATTGGTACTCTATTCTCAGAATAATCCATGATCTCCTTCTAGTGGTTAAACTATTTCCTAAAGGAAATGGCTCTGATACCAATTGTTGGATTACTGAGAGGGGGGGTGAATCATTAATAAATCAATTTAATCATTGTTAACCATATAATCCAAGTGTTATATAAATGTATCATTATCATCAAATTACTGCAGAGTAAATAAGCAATGAACAAATAAACAATAATACACATACATAGTACACCAGTGTTTTACGTGGAAACTCAAAGCGGGAGAACACCATGGAATGTTTTTTCATATATCTATTGAAGAATTACATTCATTGGAAGAACCAACTTCTTTTGTTTTACAGATGCAACTGGAAAGAGGCTCCAACCCCCTTGTTTCTCAGGCTACAACCTAAGGGACAATCCAACTCCCCTATTCTTTGGCTACAACCCCCTATGTTCTCCTGCTACAACTAGAAGGTGGATACAACCACCTATCCTTGCCCCATCCAACCACCCTAAAGTATAAGTAGAATGATGGAACCACTGTCACACTATCATTGTGAAATATACTATTGTAAACATGTACCAATCAACCTGTATTCAACCTGTACCATAAAAACGTGCATCAAACATGCACCAACCTGTACAAAACCTGTACCATGAACAAGTGCATCAACCATACATCAAACCTATACAAAACCTGTACCATGAACAATTGTATCAACCATGCACCAAACCTGTAAAAATAACATTTCACAACAACCTGTCCAAACAACCTATCACAACAACCTGTCTCATTAATCTTATCAACCAAATCAAATCTACTCACCAATATCAATCACCAAGACAACTCTCAAAGATTTTCATCAACCAACCATAACACAACAACTCATAATCATCACCAAGATCAATATGTGCTTCTAATAATATACCAATACAAGTATGTTACATCATTTATAAACCATGTGTCAACAATACTACTAAAAAGTGCTTCCAACCATATACCAAGTATGTACCAATCATGTATCAACTACTCATCAATATGTACCAACATCATCAACTATACACCCCATGTATGTGCCAACTCATCAACTACTTGTCTCAACCATGTACCCAACATGTACCTTAACCAAAATCCCTCATCAATTTCATCATCCAAATATGATTTGTAACTATGTGATAGAGCTAGTGTATATGATAACATACCTACAAACCTTCCTTAACTTTAACAACAAGAGACTGTCATTTTCATCAAACTTTACTTTAGTCTCACATGACTAGTTTTGGATTAGTCAACAACCCTAACTTGAAATAATCATAACTATGTACCTGTAATGAATAAAGATTTGAAAATGATACACAATGTTCTTCAATGTGTTTTATGCAATTCCTCCAAGTTTCACTACTTGGAACCTCTAGGAAAAGAAGTTATAGCAAAAATGGCATACCTTGTTGAATTATGGCTTATTCTAGAGAGAAACATTGTAGAGCATGCCCTGCATGGAACATTTGTTGAATCGATCTGAAAATGTTACATAGAATACTACAGAATGTACTATAACTTACACATTTTGTCTTACTGAATTTGGATCTGTTATGAAGAAGTTATGACATTTTTACCCAAAACACATGTTTTAGACTAGTTTCGGGACTAGCCACAAACCCTATTTTCCATGGAGTGTAACTCCAAAAATACAACGAACCACAAGATAAAATTTTTACCACAGGTACTTGGATATGTTTCCTCAATGGCCTATCAATTTCATGGTCTGACTCAATCTATAAAAAAAATTATTACGAAAATGGTGAGATGACCCGTAAATAACATACCTTAGAAAGCATCATCAAAAGAATTTATCCTCCATTGAATTACGGCCTTCTTTTCTTCACCTTCCCTCTGAAATTCGGCTTAGATATCCTTTGGTTACCTCATTCACCTA
>SNQJ01S0027809.1:0-12879 GCA_010110895.2 Picea sitchensis
TTGAGTGGTTTTTTGAGGAGTTACTCAGCATGGCTTTGGCTAGGAAGAGGCATGAGTTGTCCTGATGCCAGGTAAACCTGTATGGTGCATTTTAGGGTTATAACAGCCACTCTCATGAAAACCAGTCCAAGATGAAACACAAGAAGGGAAATGAAAAGATGAAGAAGGACACAGGAAAATGGTGTGAATACCATATAATCCCTTGGTTGAACACTGAAGAATGTCACTCCAAGTAGTCACTTGTGGCCAAGTTGAAGGCATCTGATTCCAAGGGTGATTTTGAATTCAAATCAAACAAGAAGGAGGGAATCATATTATCGATGCGGAACCCAGTGCCACTTTCACTACCACCAAAGTCCATCCAAGTGAGCCAGAAGAACGAGAGGAAGGGGAACACATTTTTCACTCACAGATGTGGGTAAAGGGGGCTCCGCTTAATTTAATTGTCGATAGCGGTAGTCATAAGAACCTGATATTAACATATTTTGTCAAGCGAGTGGACATGCTGATGACACCTCACCTACATCCCTACACCATCAGATGGTTTCTCCAAGGAAGAGATCTTCGTGTCAGCCAACAATGTCATCTGCCCTACAACATCAAGCCTTTCAAAGATGAGGTATTGTGTGATATTTTTCCCCTTGAAGTTTGTGATTTTATTTTAGAAAAAAAATATTTGTGGAAGCGTTATTTTGTGTATGATTTGAGACCCCGCAATGTTATTATTACTTTGGGTAGACAATTGTACATGATACCAGAGGTAGCGCCGCCTACCGCTATTTCTTTAAGCTCTTCTAAGAAATGTAGTAAGGTCATTTCACAGATCGGGAAGTTCGTCTTCTTTATGATCTGTTCTCACAATAAGAAAAAGGTCTCCTTCACATCAATGGCCTCTACATAGAGCCTTTGTTTGCAGCAGAAGCAAGTGGATAGGATGATGGAAGAGTAAAGAGACATCTTCTCCTCACCCACTAGGGTACCGACGCACTTCCAAGTCAAGCATCCAATTGATGTGACCCCTTACACACCTCTACCTAATGGAGCAGTCTAGCGTCGCTCACTGATGGAAAATGACGAAATCAAGTGTCATATCTAAGAGCTTCTTCAAAAGGGGCACTTCAAACCCACCTCCTCCCCTTGTGGAAGCCCGATTGTACTGGTGTAGAAGAAGGATTGGACATGGCGACTCTGCATTGATTAAAAAGAATTAAACAAAATCACAATCATGAACTGGTACCCAATTCCTAGGATTGATGACCTTCTTGAACAACTCAAGGGGGAAAAGTTCTTCAACAAGATTGATTAAAGTCTGGCTACCACTAGTTTCCCATCGAACCAACTGATGTATGGAATAAAACATTCAAATCCAAAGAAGGTCTCTTCAAATGGCTAGTCATGTGCTTTGGCTTAACAAATTCCCCAACCACTTTCATGAGATTGATTGATGATGTATTGAGACCCTTCACCAAATCTTTTGTAGTGGTATATTTGGATGACATCCTTATCTTCAACATAACTTGGGAGGAGCACATGCATCATATTCAATAGGTTTTGAGCACTCTGCCGAAGCACAAGCGATATTCCAACTTGAAAAAATGATCCTTTGGCATGAACATGGTCTAATACTTGGGATACATTGTTGATAAGCATGGGGTACATGTTGATCCTTCTAACATTCAATTCAGCAGTGACTATCCAGCCTCGACCACGCTCACCGAGCTTCGAAGCTTCTTGGGACTGACCAACTTCTACTGATGGTTCCTGTTGGGCTTCTCCCATATTGCATGGGCCCTCATCCAAGTGAACAAGGGCATTGGAAGGGAAAATTTTGTGTGGGGTAAGGAAAAACAACGAGCATTTGATGATCTGAAGCATCGCTTGTGCTCAACCCTAGTACTCTCCTTCCCTGATCTGTAACAACCATTCGATATTGAGAATGATGCATCTGACTATGTTGTAGGTGCATTTCTCACTCAGTACAGTCATCTGGTGGAATACCATAGTGAGACACTCTAAGATACTATCCAAAAATACCCCACCTATGACAAATAAATGTATTCCATTGTCAAATCTTGTCATCAATGGAAACCTTACATTATGGGAAAGGAGATGATCATCCACACTAATCACAAGCCTCTGCAGCTCATACAGATATAGGGGAAATTGTAGAATGAGCCATTAGAAGTCTTACACCTACCTGCAAAAGTTCCATATCAACATCAAGTATAAGACAAAGAGCTCAAATCATGTTGTTGACTGCCTCAGTCGACCTCCCGTGGCTGCACTAACCACCATGCTCCATTCCTGTGGACATGAGGCATTTAAGTGGCCCCAACTTTATCAACAAGATCTAGAGTTCACCACCACCTATAAACTCTTGAGTACAGGCGTGACTGCCACTGATTTTCACATTCAAGATGGACTATTATTGCATATGGGCCATCTCTATGTTCCTACAAGCGAGCGTGAAAATATGATTTGGTAAGCCCACTATAGTTAGATGGTAGGACATTTTGGTGTGGAGAAAACTGTGGTTGTTTTATAGAAACATTTTTGTTGGAAAAAACTTTGACAAGATGTCAAAAAGTATATGAGATATTTCACTACATGTGTCATTTCCAAGCTAGCCATAAATAAGAAAGGATTATACATGCCTCTTCCTACTCTCGATAATCCTTGGGAATCCATGTCAATGGATTACATGTCTGGGCTTCTGTCCACCAAGAAAGACAATGATTGTGTATTTTTGGTCGTTGATTGATTTTTGAAGATGTCCATCCTCATAGCCTGCAAGAAGAATATCACAACGAGAGATACTACCAAGATGTTGTTCGAATGAGTATGGGTCCAGTTTTGGATACCATAGACCATCATATCCGACCAGGGAAACAGGCTCCTCAACACATTTTGGTCGAGTCTCTAGTCACTATTGGACACCAAGCTCACTAAATCCACTTCTTTCCACCCCCATACAAACAACCAAACAAATTTTGTCAAGAAGATGATTGTGCACATCCTCCCCATGTACAACTCCAAGCATCCCACATACATGGGATGAGAGTCTCCCCTGTGTTCAACATAGTTACAATAGGGCTCTCCATAGCTACACTGGCCATAGCCCATTTTAGGTGGGGTTGGGACTCCAACCATTGGGTACCTGTAATTAACCTAAAAAATCACCATAATTTGTTTTTTTATTCCCATGGCATAAATCAATTTCGTTTTAATCTTATAATGTAAAAAAAAATAGGAATGATTCAATTCTGAACATAAGGGTATTATTACACCCATCTAATCTACTTCGAATATAAGCTTTTGTGGGTAAAAAGAAAAAGTCCCTCCATCATTTTGTTCCTTCCCTTATTCCCTGCACCCTTCCAACATACTCAAAGTAATAGGGTGATACGAACTTAGCTAGAAGGAGCCTCTTTTGTTCAGAGAGAGAAAAGGATATCACCCTGAAGTGTTCAGAGCGAGGCTGAGAGAAACATCATCTTGCAGGGGTCGAGATCTAGTGGAAAAACGCCAAATCTTCCTCGCCAGATATCTTTAGGAGAACGAACGGTGATAAAATTGTCTGGAAACGGACCAAATTCCAGTGGATCATTAGATCCCATATATTTGTGCAGAAGTTAAGGATGATCTATCAAAACTCAGGAGGGTAACGATCATATGTCTTTAGAGGAACGGACGGTGGAAAAAATTCATCAGGAAAGTACCGAAATCCCGTGAACCATCGGATCATAAAGTTCTACGCTAATGTTAAGGATGATCCTTCCCAAGATTAGGAGAGTAGAAACCATTGGATGAGGAACCTTCGAAATGTGAAAGAAACAAGTGGGACCCACATTTCGAGGTTTTTGAGGTTTCAGACTTCGCAAGTTTCAATACTCGAACATCAACTCACAACAACTTGCGAAAAGATAAAAGGGGCGAGTGGGATCCGCCTTTCTGGGTTTCGGGGTTCGGAGTTTCATGAATTCAAAACCTACCCTCTACACCATAGAACTCCCGAAATCATGAAAAGTGAGAAAGAGGAAAGGTGGGACCCCCTTCGGTATTTCTGGATTCGGAATCCCATGACTTCAAACGCCAAGCCTTTACACACAAAAACTTTTGAAATCGTGAAAAGTGAAAAAGAGGAAAGGTGGGACTCGTAATTTCGGGATTTTAGAACTCGGAGTCTCGGGGTTTCAAATGTCAACAACCGCACAAGACATTTCTCGAGGTTTCGAAAATGTAAAGTGGGGCCTGCTACTTTGGGATTTCGAAACTCGGGGTTTCGGGGTTTCAAATGTCAACAACCATGCAAGAAATTTACCGAGGTTCCGAAAAGGTAAAGTGGGACCCGCTACTTCGAGATTTCGGGATTTATGAACACATGGTGCTTAAACACAAAAGAAAAAGAAAAAATGAAAAACTGAAAAGTGGAAGCTTCGAGGTTTTGGGATTCATAACTTTGTGAGTTCAGAATCCATACATCAATATACATGAACCTCTGAAAGGTGAAAGGAAAGTTGGACTAAGTGTTCCTGTCGAAAATTTAAGGAAATAAAAACAAACGCAAAGGAAGAGAGAGCTCCTACTGTAACTCTTCACACTAGTTTCATCACTCCTTGGTCTTTAACCTTTGCGGGTATTCTCAAACTTCATTTTTTGGGAGAAATCTTACTTTTGTTTCTGGGAGACTGAGGGCGTAGAAGGATACGATATACCTTTACCACATAGAATTTAGAACACCTAAGGAATTAGGAAATTTACACGCACAGAGGGACACAAAGGATAAAATTCTCTGTATAGGGTAAATTCTATAATATGCACTCAGAGACTCTTTTAAATCAATGCATTAAACGTCAACAATACTAGATCAGTGTGTTTATGAAAAGTTTAAGAAATCATTCCATCAGAGTTTTGTAATTATAATTTGATGTTCTGAGGGATCTGAGTTTGGTTTTCTTTGGGTTTAACTACCGAGAGGACCTTCCCTATTGACATTAAGCTCCTCCTTTCCTTACTTATTATAGGAATATAAATTACAGGTGCATCCACCTAGTATTTTACTCACAGGAGGAACAATTTTCCAAAGTTTGGATGTTTATTCCGAACTTCACGATGACAGACAAAGTAAAACTACAAACGGACTTCATCTTCCATTTCCAGTAACTCTACTTCGGCAGATAGATATGAACATTCCAGTAGATGAATTACAACTATATATATATATATAGATATACAGATTTACTTCACATAAATTTCTCATAACGAACATAAACAAAGAAGAGGAATCGTTGCAGTTCCATTTTTTTTAATCAAATACAATGCATCATATATCAAATCATTCAACAGAGAATGGAAACTATTCTAGTTTAGATTTACAAGATACATGACATCGTACGCAAATATAGCCATTCATAATAAAAAGGGATAGATCAACATATATGATTCCAATCCATGGGAGGACAAAGGGAACAACCATGTTCCTCCCAACCGTAGAACAAGACAACCAAATATACTTTCCTGATTCACCCCCTAGCCTGAACATGAATCCATGAGGGCGAACTTGGAAACTCCTCCTCAGAAGTGTCCTTCAATTCCAACAGTTCTCCTCTTGCCTCACACTTGCTCAAAAATGTTCATAACAGGAAGGCAATTATGTTTCAGTAAGCTCCTCTTGCCCCACACTCAATCCGAAGTTCTCATAAAAGTAAGAGAGCTCAGGAATCCTTTCCCCGCATACTTGCAACATCCTACCTCCTTGCATATGCTATGTATCCGTTTTTGCCCAGGTCATTTCCCTTCTTTGGGGATTTTCATATCTTTTCTTAATCCCTGATTTTTAGGGGCTGCCAATGGAAAAATCTCTTATTTTCCCCTTATAATCATCAGCCCAGGGGCAGTTCCAACTTGTTCCCCACTCATGGAGTCATGGTCAACTGATTTTAATGTGGCTGTTCCATTTGTCCTCCTGCAGTTAATATAATTATTCTGTTGTGATACAAGTGTCATAGTCAAATAGTTATTTGGGTCCAAACCGCTCTCTTCCCAACAGTCACAATAATTAAATACAATTATTAAATTCGAAATTCAAAATTGCCATGAATGGCAAAAATTTTCTAGATTCGAATTTGCCAAAAATGGAAATAAATTTCCAGCACATAAAAATATTTATTTTGGGGGGATGTCACATCCTTTCCCCATTTAGTAAAACACTATCCTCAGTGTTCTCTCCTTTCCTGGAAAAGGATTGGATGAGATTTTTGCAAATCTCCCTCCAATTCCCAAGTGGCCTCCTCAGGACTAAAGTGCTTCCATTGCACCTTTACCTGAGCGATGGCTCTATTCCGAAGTGTTACTTCTCTCTGGCTTATAATGCATAGGGGATGCACCTGGGAATCTCCCTCTAGTTCTACCTGCACCAAGTTCCAATCAATCATATGAGTAGGGTCATGAATATACTTTTTTAACAAAGAAACATGAAATACATCATGAATTCTTAGATTAGCTGGAAGTGCAAGTTGATATTCTATGGGTCCAATTCGAGTTAGTATCTCGAAGGCCCCATAAAACTTGGGTGCCATCTTGGCACGGTTCCCCAACTTCAGTGAGATTTTTCAGACTTTGACCTTCAAATAAACATGGTCTCCCACTTGAAATTCCAAGTGTCTTCTTTTCTGATTTGCATAGCTCTTCTGTTTGTCCTGTGATTCTTTCAAGTTTTGTTATACTTTCTTTACCATGTTCTCCATTTCTTGGAGCATCTCTGGTCCAACCATGAGTTTGTCAGCTGGGTTATCCCAACTAATTGGAGTTGTACACTTTCTACCATACAATATTACGAAAGATCTCAACTTACCCGAAGTTTGGTACCCATTGTTATATGCAAATTCCACCAAGTGTAGGTAGTCTTCCCACTTGTTCGATTTCGTTCTTACATACATGCAGAGCATATCTTATTTGATTTGGTTTGTCCTTTCGGTCTATCCATCTGTTTGTGGATGATAACTCGTGCTAAAATTCAAATTAGTATTTAGCCCTGCAAACAATTCCTTCCAAAAGGCAGATGTGAATTTTACGTCTCTATCTGAAATCACCATTTTAGGAATACCATGCAGTCTAATAATTTCTTTCATGAATATTTCAACAATGTTAATAGTTTTAAAAGTAGACTTTACAAGAATAAAGTGTGCATACTTACTGAGTTTATCGATTACAACCGTGATAGAATCATTATGTTTCTAAGTTTTAGGCAAACCTGTGATAAAGTCCAGTGAGATGGTCTCCCATTTCCATTCTGGTACTGGTAATGGTTGTAATAGGCCGGCTGGATGCTGGTGTTCAGCCTTAACATACTGACAATCTTGGCACCTAGCCAAGTACTTTGTTGTTTATCCCTTCATATTAGGCTAGTAAAATAGTTTTCTGAGTGCCGTTATTGTTTTCTGGTAACCTAGATGGCCAAAGTATGGTTTCTTATGCACTTCATCTAAAATAGTTAATTTTAGCTCTGTTGAATCTGGTACGTAAAGTCTATTTTTAAATCTTAATAGTCCCTCCTTGTCGATACTTATATCCGATTCATCTGAGTTTGTGACACTATTTTGCAATTCCACCATCATCTTAGTGTAATTTTCGTCATTAACACCTATCGTTCTTATTCTTTATTCCAGATCACTTTCTGCTCTGCTGATATTTATCTCAAATAACCCATGGATTCTATGGCTTAAACTATCTGCTACTTTATTTTCCTTACCCTTGATATGTTTGACTTCGAAGTCAAATTCGCTCAAGAAGGCTAGCCACCTTGCTTGTCTCGCATTAAGGTCTAGTTGGTTAAACAAATATTTCACTCTGCTATTATCAGTCAATAGTAAGAATTTTCTGCCCATGATATAATGTCGCCACATTTTTAAGGCATGTATTACTGCTGCCAATTCTAAGTCATGAGTGACATAATTTCACTCGTGTTCCTTTAATTTCTAGGATTCATAACAAATCACATGCCCTTCCTGAGTTAGAACACCACCTAGCCCCTCTTTACTTGCATCAACGCATACTGTGAAGTCTCTATCTGGGTCTGCTACGTTCAAGATGGGTGTTGATGTCAATAATTCTTTTAGCTTGTTAAAACTGTTTTAACACTTTTGCGACCAGTTAAACTTGGTCCCTTTCTTTTGTAATGACGTGATAGGGTAGGCTATATTGGAGAACCCTTCTATAAATCTGCAATAATACCTGGTGATTCCCATGAATGAACAGATATCTCCCACATCCTTAGGTACTGGCCATTCCATAATGGATTTTATCTTTTTTGGGTCCACGAGAATACCTTCTGAGGAAATGACATGTCCTAAATATTGTATTTCTTTTTGATAGAAATCATACTTGTCGAATTTTGTGTATAGTTTGTGTTTTCTTAGTGTTTGCAGAACTATTCGTAAATGTTCATCATGTTCCTCCTCCATTTTAGAATACACCAGAATATCGTCGATAAATACTACCATGAACTTGTCTAAGTACTTGTTAAAAATTATGTTCATCAAGCACATAAACGTGGTTGATTCATTAGTGAGTCCAAAATGTATGACTACAAACTCATAGTGTCCATATCTTGTTTGAAAAGTTGTTTTGTTTATGTCCTGGTCCTTTATCGTAACTTGATGATATCCAGATTGTAAATCCAATTTTGAGAAGATCTTGGCCCCACCAACTTGATTGAACATATCATTTATCTATGGTAAGGGGTATTTGTTCTTAATGGTCACTTTGTTTAGTTGTCTATAATTGATACATAGTCATAGACTACCATCTTTCTTTTTCACAAAGAGGACTGGTACTCCCCATGGCGAGACGCTTGGTCTGATATACTCTTTATCCAACAATTCCTGTAATTGTATTTTTAATTCTATTAGTTCTGGTAGACTCATTCGGTAGGGTGCTTTTTGAGATAGGGTCTGATTCGGGTAGAAAGTCTATGGATAAATCTATTTCTCTCCTGGGAGGTAATTCTGGTATCTCATCAACCAAGATGTCTCTGAATTCACGTAGGACAACAAAGTTTTCTAACTTGGGATTATCTTCTTTTTCTAATAGATTCTTTACTTGGATGGCATAAACTTGACATCCCTTTCTAATACATTTCTTGAATTACATCGTTGAAACTTGTCTGACTGACATGGGTTTTGATATGCCTTGGGCTATTCTAACAGTGCCAAACTTATCTTTATAGCTAGGTATATTTTTATAACAATCTAGTACTGCTTTGTTTTGTTCCAACCATTCCATCCCAATAATCATATAATAAGACCGTAGTGGTAGGATGTTCAAATTGGTCCTTATCTTTTGACCATCTAAACTGAACTCAAGATCAGAAATAAAGTTAACTACTTTTATTTTAGTCCCTGTTGCTAGTTGTACAAGCCACGGTTTTTTATGCTTTTGTTTCTTAAGTTTATTCGACTCTACTACATCCGGAGTAATATGACTTAACGTAGCCTCAAGATCAATTATAATAGAAATTCAAGTGTCAAGGATTTTACCTTCAATATCTACCACTGAGGACTGGTGGTCAGCTTGTCGACCATCTATGGTTGCATTTATCCGATGCAGACTTCTTCCCATGTCACCCACTGTCGAGGTTATCCACAGTTCCTCCTTAGATGAGGTTCTCCACACTCCCAACACTTTAATGGCTCACGGGATTTGTCCCCAAACTTCTTCATTCCAAGGTTTACCATTTTACCGCTACCTTGTGTATTCGAATTATTGGAGTGAAAATCCTTCCTTGGGAAACCCTTTGTTGCACTCTGATAAGGAGCTGGCTAGTATATCTTCTTCCGCTAGTTTATTCCATCTTGCTTCTTATCCTTCCAGGTCTTGGGAAACTCTACCCACTGTTTATACTGGTCATAGCGCATTCGTGCCTTCCTGAATGACTCACTCAAGGATTTTGGCTTGTCAAACTCAATTCTGTCCCAGTAGGACTGTGGTAAACAACTTAAGAATTGATGGATTTTTACCATATCCTTCTGGATGTATAGTATGAACCTTAGTAGTTCCAGAAATTTATTTATAAGGTCATCCATCGTCATTTGTTCGAGTCGTAATTCATAAAATTCTTTCATCTTCATTTCATAATAGCTCTCAGAAAGGTATTGTTTCTCAAAATACTTCTTGAAGTCGGATCATTCCAACTGTTTCTCCTTTAGGCCCTTGGCCAATTTCAGGTCTTGCCACCAAATGCTGGCCTTTCCCTTCAGACTGTAGATGGCCATTCTGACCTTCATGTTGCTGGAATAGTTGTAGATTTGGAAGTATTTTTTGATGTCCAACAACCATGCCTCGACTTCTTCTCCTATCCTAGACTCTCCATCAAAAGTAGCTGGTTTAATATTTTTAAATTCTCCTTCAAGGTGGTCTGTTTGTTTTCTTTTCTTGTCTCGTATGGTTTTGTCTTCAGCTGAAGGTGTCCCTTCAGACGAACTATCTCCTTTTTTTGTTTTCGCACCAGAATTCTTGGAGGCCTTTTTGCTGACCTCTTCCTCATGGTTATCATCTTTTGGGATTTTCTTGGTTACTATAAGGTTTCTCATTATTTCCAACACCTCCGTGGGCGAGCTTCCATCATGTTTTGTCTCATATCTCCAAGAGGTCCTTGTTGCGGATTCTCTTCCATCCTGATTTATGCACCTTCTTGAGCTGCCATTATTTAACAGAAAACATAAAATCTTTCTGTCTGCAATTCACAAGGTTTGTTAGTTTTCTCATAGATCAGAATATATATACTAAGCAATTAATGTGGCCCTTTTCAGGCCCAGTGTTGTAACATTTTCTTTTATACCATATGTAATGAACCTCAAAAATCTCCATAAAACAAAAATTATTCCCATGGCATAAATCAATTTCGTTTTAAGCTTATAATGTAAAAAAAAATAGGAATGATTCAATTCTAACCTTAAGGGTATTATTACACCCATCTAATCTGCTTCGAACAGAAGCTTTTGTGGGTAAAAAGAAAAAGTCCCTCCATCATTTTGTTCCTTCCCTTATTCCCTGCACCCTTCCAGCATACTCAAAGTAAGAGGGTGATACAAACTTAGCTCGAAGGAGTCTCTGTTGTTCAGAGAGAGAAAAGGATATCACCCTAAAGTGTTCAGAGCGAGGCTGAGAGAAACATTGTCTTGCAGGGGTCGAGATCCAGTGGAAAAACGCCAAATTTTCCTCACTAGATATCTTTAGGAGAATGAACGGTGATAAAATTGTTGGGAAAAGGATCGAATTCCAGTGGATCGTTAGATCCCATAGATCTGTGCGGAAGCTAAGGATGATCTATCAAAACTCAGGAGGGTAACGATCATATGTCTTTAGAGGAAAATACGGTTTAAAAAAATTCATCGGGAAAGTACCAAAATCCCGTGAACCATCAGATCATAAAGTTCTACGCTGATGTTAAGGATGATCCTTCCGAAGCTTAGGAGGGTAGAAACCGTTGGATGAGGAAACTACGAAATGCTAAAGGAACAGGTGGGACTCACATTTCGAGGTTTTTCGGGTTTCAGACTTCACGAGTTTCAATACTCGAACATCAACTCAGAACAACTTGTGAAAAGAGAAAACAGGTGAGTGGGACCCGCCTTTCGGGGTTTCATGGTTCAGAGTTTCGTGAATTCAAAGCCTAACCTCTACACCCCAGAACTCCCGTGAAAAGTGAAAAAGAGGAAAGGTGGGACCCCCTTCGGGATTTTGGGATTCGAAATCTTGTGACTTCAAACGCAAAGCCTTTACACACCAAAACTTCTGAAATCGAAAAAAGTGAAAAAGAGGAAATGTGGGACCCGTAATTTCAGGATTTCGGAACTCTAGGTTTCAAGGTTTCAAATGTCAACAACCGCGCAAGACATTTCCTGAGGTTCTGAAAAGGTAAAGTGGGACCTGCTACTTTAGGATTTCGGAACTCGGGGATTCGGGGTTTCAAATGTCAACAACCATGCAAGACATTTCCCAAGGTTCCAAAAAGGTAAAGTGGGACCTGCTACTTTGGGATTTTGGGATTTACGAACACATGGTGCATAAACAAAAAAGAAAAAAAAAAACGAAAAGCGAAAAGTGGAAGGTTCGAGGTTTCGGGATTCGAAACTTCGTGAGTCCAAAATCCATACATCAATATACACGAACCTATGAAAGGTGAAAGGGAAGTTGGACTAAGTGTTCTTTTCAAAAAGTTAAGGAAATAAAAACAAATGCAAAGGAAGAGAGAGCTCCTACTATAACTCTTCACACTAGTTTCATCACTCCTTGGTCTTTAACCTTTGCGGGTATTCTCAAACTTCTTTTTTTGGGAGAAATCTTACTTTTGTTTCTGGGAGACTAAGGGTGTAGAAGGATACAATATACCTTTACCTCACAGAATTCCGAACGCCTAAGGACTTAGGAAATTTACACGCACAGAGGGACACAAAGGATAAAATTCTCTGTATAGGGTAAATTCTATAATATCCACTCAGAGCCTCCTTTAAATCAATGCATTAAATGTCAACAATACTAGATTTGCATGTCTATGAAAATTTTAAGAAATCATTCCATCAGAGTTTGGTAATTATAATTTGATGTTCCGAGGGATGTGAGTTTGGTTTTCTAGGGGTTTAACTACTGAGAGGACGTGCCCTATTGACGTTAAGATACTCATTTTCTTACTTATTATAGGAATATAAATTACAGGTGCATCCATCTAGCATTTTACTCACAGGAGGAACAATTTTCCAAAGTTTGGATGTTTATTCCAAACTTCACGATGACAGACAGAGTAAAACTACAAATAGACTTCATCTTCCATTTCCAGTAACTCTACTTCGGCATATATATATGAACATTCCAGTAGACGAA
>SNQJ01S0027809.1:37195-61489 GCA_010110895.2 Picea sitchensis
TGATTGTCACTGTATAAGACAAACTCTTTGGGAATTAAGTAATGCCTCCATTTCTTCAATGCCTGGATGATAGCATAGAAATCCTTTTCATAAGTGGAGTATTTCACTTTCACTTCGTTCAACTTCTCACTGAAGTATGCTATTGGCCTGTCTTCCTGACTCAAGACTGCCCATATTGCAAATCCACTTGTATTGCATTTCACTTGAAATGTATTTTGGAAATCTGGCAACACCAACACTGGTTGTTCCGTGATCTTCCTCTTTAACAGATCAAAACTTTTCTCAGCCTCTTCAGTCTAGTGAAAAGACTTGTGTTTTTTCTTCATGGTGTCCATCATTGCTGCGCTGATTCAACTGAAATTCATGATGAATTTTCGGTAGAAACTAGCCAATCCATGAAAACTTCTCACCTCAAATATATTTTTCGGTGATGGCCAATTTTTTATTACCTCCACCTTATCTGGATCCATCCTCAACTCATCTACAGAAATAAAAAATCCCAAGTAGATGAGCTCTATCTTGATGAATGAGGACTTCTTCATGTTTATCAACAACTTCTCCTGTTGTAGCCTCTGCATCACTGTAGCCAAATGCTTCAGATGCTCTGCCACTGTTTTAATGTAAACCAGTATGTCATCCAAATACACAATGACAAATTTTCCGATGAACTCCATCGGGATTTCGTTCATCAACCTCATGAAGGTACTCAACGCATTTGTTAAGCCAAATGGCATAACAAGCCATTCATACAACCCTTCATTGGTTTTGAAGGTTGTCTTCCATTCATCACCCTCTCTCATGCGGATTTGGTGATAACTGCTTTTCAAATCAATCTTTGAAAATAATTTTTCTCCACTCAATCAATCCATCAAATCATCCATCCTCGACAATGGAAATCTGTACCTGATGGTTATCTTGTTGATAGCCCTCGAGTCAGTACACATCCTCTAGCCTCTGTCTTTCTTCAGACTGAGTACTGTTGGAACAACACATGGACTCAAGATTTCCCTGACCAAACCTTTGTCCAACAACTCCTGGACTTGCCTTTTAACCTCTTCATTCTTTTGCAGCATCAATCTGTACGCGGCTTTGTTTGGCAAACTGGCTCCTGGTATGAGATCAATATGATGACTCACACTTCTAATCGGTGGCAACGAACGAGGTAATTCATCCACTACTATGTCAGCGAACTCTCCCAGCAGTTCCTGAACCTCTTCTTGTAGATCATCCATCCTTGTGCTGGTTAAAACAATCGTTGGCTTCCTGACCACAATGAACTGTGGATCCTCCTTCTTCTTGAACCCATTAAGGAGTTCCTTCCCACTCATGAGAAGTACAGTGTTGATTAATTCTGGTTCCACTTCCTTATCTTTGATTGGAAGAAACATATGAGTTCTCCCATTATTTTCTAGGGTGTATGTATTCATCCTCCCATCCTGAATCACATTTTTTTCATATTGTCACGATCTACTCAACAATAGATGACAAACATCCAGAGGAATAACATCACAGAGTATCTTATCATTATATCCTCCTATCTTAAATTCAACTAAACATTGTTTAGTGACATTTACCTGATGTCCCTTTTGTAGCCATGAAACTCTATATGGACTTGGATGTTCACTCGTCTCCAGATCCAGATTTTCTACCATCTCTTTCAAAATGAGATTATCCATGCTACCGTTGTCTATAATGAACTTGCATACCCTGTCCTTGGTTTTTCAAGCAGTCCGAAAAAGTCTGTTTCTTTGCGTTGAGCTCTCCACTTCCTTCTCTGGTGTTAAGAGAATTTTTTGCATCATGAGTGATCTTCCGCCTTCAACATCTTCTGCCTCAACATCTCGCCTTTATGCTTCGGCGATGTGAGTCTCTCTCCCCTCTTTCTTTTTATCTGGACATTCATAAGATTTGTGTCCACTCTTTCCACATGTGAATCATTTTATCACTCCACCTCTTCCTCTTCCTCTACCTCTAGTACGAGGAAAAGTATTATTATCAGCATAGTCTCCTCTCTGCTCAGTATGTTGTCCTCTCTGGTCAACATATCTCCCTTGTTGTGAGCTTCCACCTCTCTCATTTTGAGTTTGAGGTTTCTTCCAGTCCTCCTTGGGTTTCTGATTTTTATCTTGGACAACTAATTTTCCCCTGGCTTGACTTTTGCATCGGCCTCTTTGACCCTGTTTACATCTCAGCTTCTCTTCAGCTTATAGAGCCATCTGATAAGAATCTTCCATCGTTCGAATGGTTACCATGCTCATCTCATCTTGAATATCATACCTCAGGCCATTCATGTACCTGGCAACCTTTTCATCATCACTTTCCCGATGACCTACCCTGATGTTCATCCTGTAGAATTCTTCATTGTCATCAACTTCTGTCTCAGGTTCTGCATTCTCATGAACAGAGTAATCTGGTAATCCCTAGGAATGGATTTTTCCTTCATCTTTGCAATCATGCTATCCCAACTCCTAATTTTCTGCTTGCCTCTACAACGTATATCAACTTGTAGTTCATCCCACCACAATGTTGCATGTCCCTTCAATCTTGTGACAACATGCTTGACCTTCTTATCTTCCTCGATATCTTCATAGTCAAAGTATGTGTCCAGGGCTCTAATCCAGTCTAGAAGCTCCTCTGCATCTAGGTTTCCTTCATAAACTGGGATGTCCATTTTCACTCTTGCACCCATTCTTGAAATAGCTTTGATCAAATTTTTGTTTGCTACATCATTGGCTACAACTTCTTCTTCATGTTCAACCTCTATTTCACTTTCAGAATCACTTAGATCCCCATCACTGACTGTGCGCCTTTGGGCTGTCTCCATGTCTTCGAGTCTAGCTCGTAGATCATGCATATCTCTCTCCATGGATGGATCAGTCATCTGCCTACCTCTTCTTCTCTTAATTTCCCTATCCTATGGTGGATTGAGTGTTTTCCTGTCCCTTCTCCTTGGCGGCATGATGAAATTTTCCTTTTCCTTACTACAAAAAGCAAAGAATCCTTTCTATGCTCTGATACCAAACCTGACGCAACCACACTCTCTGCCTTGGCAAATACCTCTGCGCTGACCTCTCGGTCTTAAGGATCATTCTAATTCTAACTTCGAGCTGGAATGGATCCTTCGATCCTCCACTGGAATATCCTTTAAAATTGACCCACAGGTTTTTTTGTCCCTCTCAGCCTCTAGGCCCGATCACTGTTCTATTCACGACATAATAGAAAATTGGTTTTTGGGGTTTCAAAATCTCGATGTCACAAAATTTTGTTTCCTGATTTCCCGATCTTTGCTATCCCGATATACTTTAGCTTCAGTTAGCCCTCTGGGCTAGGATCGTGGTCCACACAACCTCCTTTTATATGACCGCGGTCCTACCACCTTTCAGGATTTTAGGGTTTCTGATGTTGAAATGTATGTGACCTCTTGTCCTTTGGATCCCGATTCTCTGAATCCCGATATGACGTCACTAGGAAGCCCTTCCACCATAAAACATAATCAACGGCTATGATCGTTTACTAAATCAAGGACTCTGGATCTCCCTCGGGACTTCATGATTTCAAATGTTGAAATGCACTTGTCTTCGAGACTCTCGATCTCTCGAATCTCGATTTCCTGATGTGACTTCCCTTTTTCAGGACTTTCCTCGAAAGTCGAGATTGTTTCCACACATCCTCAAACATGGATGGTTCTTGTCTGCTTCAGAGTTTTCACTATGGAAATCCCCAATCCCCCATTATGACGAGATGATGTCACCTGGGCCCAACAACAGAGCTTTCCTCCTCATCAGGATTTCGGACTTCACAATTCTGAAATGCAAAGGTTTCCTGTCTTCGGGATCCACAAAACGCTGAACCCAGACTTCTTTGCATTTTCTGACACACGTCCTAGATGAATGAACGGTCCAGATTACACCTCGGACTTCGTCCAATGCAAAGTCAAATTTCTCCCTTATGTGAGTCCTGATGGACGATTTCCCGATTTGGATAATCACACGACATGTGTCCTCCCTAGGATCCACGGTTGAAATCCTTTCGCTGTTTCAGGACTCAAAAGGTCTTGGATTCTTGCTCTCCAAATCTCCGATGCCTTTTAATCACTTGATATGCACCAACTTCTTGTGTTGCCTTCAATAGTTTCAAAGGATTATCCCTCTTGATCTCTCTCACAACTTCGAGTCTTAAAGAAGACCCTTGCACGCACTCCTTGTGGCAACCTTCAAACACTTGAAGTGTTAATTGCTCTTAGACCTTGCGCATGCTCTGCAGAAATAGTCTTTCAATGGCTTCTCCGATTTCAATCCCTGAATTCAAGCTTGGTATGTGCACACCTTGCACGACTTTTGTGCCTGACTGCACCTCTTGTGTGAATATGATAACATCCGCTATCTCTCCTGAGCTTTCAGAGACGAATCTCTGAACCTTTTGTCAATGCACTCCTTGCAGACAATTCAACTGCACTCCTTGTAGGAACTCTTGCTCAAACAAAGAAACAATTGAAACTCATCTCACTTCCCTTTCCTCTCAGATTTCAAACATTTAACAAGAAATCATTCATACATAGCATAAAAGCAATTGCATGACAGGAAGAGTAAAACATTAAGAGCATAACATTTAAAGATGCATACTTAGAGAAGATATGAACACCATGAGTCTGAATCACGGCTTCTTTGTATTAATTCAGAACTTTTGTACATGGAGTCTGCTACACAACTCTCTTCTCTTCCTTCTATGCTCATAATCATGCTAAGGCTAATGTTACAATGCACAATGAGGGTGTCTATATCCATTTTCCCTCCACTCCTAAAACTATCTAATCAGAGGATTTAAAGCTACCTACTAACATAAATGCTTTCTACCTACTATGGATGAGAGAAGATCGCTCAAGGTCCTTTACAATATATAAGTACGCCTCTCCTTAACTATCAAATTTAAGTTTGGTGCATCCAATATTCAAAAGTTTTAAACAATTTATCACGTGCTCAAAATGTGTTGCGCTTGCCCCACACTTGCTTGATGTTGGCGATGCTCCTGCATCATAAAGAAGGATACACTGTGTGACCAACACCTTAACTCTACTCAATGCTCATTGTTTGGTGGGGGGTCTTAAGAAAATCCATTATTCCCCTCCACAGAAACCAATGAGGGTTCCAATGGGAGAATATGGTCGCATTCACTCCAACTCTCTCTTTTTCCATGTGACCCATGTTAGTCATTCATGGACCCGAGTCAAGTTTCACCTACATATTGCCTTGATTATTTTCTCTTACTCAGATACGACCGTCAACACAACTAATTTTTTCGAACGATTATTTTCTCTTACCCCAACTATCCTCCTTTATAACTTCAACAACTAGCTCAAGGGTGATAGAGATACTAGTGGTGTGGGCCTGTTGGCACCCAAAGTTTTGGGTTCAATTTTGTGCGTGCACACAAATGAATTTGTGAATGATCATTCCATAGTTTTGCATGTGCCTAATGAAATGTGCAAGGAATGACATAGAGTGTGCATCGAACTGAGTTTTATTAGTTGCACGCCATGCTTAATGACTAACAAGTATGATTAATGACTACCAAGTATGAGTTGGTATGACTTTTTTTAGTTGCACCAGAAAAAAAAAATGATGCCCACCGGAAGCAAGAAATGAATCCTTGAGAAATATCCTTTAATGATTACTGCCAACAACATACAAAGACATGGGGAAACCATAGAACGAGATGGTGAGACAATTAAGATTTCCATTAATGTAGAAAGTATATGTGGAGCACTAGAAGACACCATAAGTGTGTGAGGCAGTTTTATCCGAAAAACAAGTGGAGTAGAGAAGAAAGAGACAACACTCCCCAACATAGAAAGCTGTAAAAGGAATCTCTAACATCAGAAGTAGAGCTAGCTTGTCAGGCGTCTTAGTGAGTCTATTGAATCTATAGTATTGAGCTCAGTCTTAGTCTATTGTAATATTGTAATGCATTGAATATAATATCCTGTCTATGATATATCTGAGTTTTGAATCAAGGCGCATGGCACAACATGTTGTAACTTTTAGGTTTTATATATAGTAAGGATATAAAGGTCTATGGCTATCATATGTGTTTGTCCTGCGTAATGTATATCTCTGATATGATGGAATGTTTCCAGTGATACATATATGACAATTTTGATTCATTATGAGTCTACTATGTATAAGTTGAACATGTATATATTGTTTTAATTCTTAGTCCTAATTGTCTATCAGACATGAGTTACATGGATTCCTATTATAGTGATTTGTCGTGTGTTTAAACATTCAACCCTGTGACAAGACCTTATGGCCTTTGTGATCCTCTCTGTATCTCGGATGAGACCTTCCTCAGCCTTGATCGAGGATTAATATGCCGGTGATTTGGTTTTTTTTTCGGACAACTCTAAACGAACCCTATGTCTAAAACTCCCCAACGTTAAGAACGATAGGACACAAGAAATATGTTGAGCCCTGGTATCCCCGCTATCTAGGGATAACTAGGAGATCATGTCTCGAGGCCCACATGATCCCAGACATGGAGTACGCCGCTTATCTAGGGATAACTAGGAGATCATGTCCTCGAGGCCCATTGATGATCCCATATGGAGTACTAGAGCGATTGATTCTGAGCATGGCCCTTATGGGTCTATATTTCTTCTCACCAGACTTGTCATGTCACAGGCATCACCTATCACTACCGACTGGGTTTGCATCGTAGTGCGCTCTTGCTCCATTGAGGTAATTGGTCCGGAGGTGTCATGGTATGTGTCACATTTGATCATTATAACCTTCTATGTATGCATTAGATCTTCATTTCAGATAACCAGCTTGATCTTGCACTAACCGATCTTGACCATTGCTAGGGTAATTGATGGGGTGGCTTAGCAAGTCGGTATTCATGGTTTTGTTAGCCACCAAAGGGGGTTTACGTAACTATCGTCCGCCCCCTCATATTATCACTTTCTACATCTTAAAACCCCGCCATCCATCCCATTCTCTGTTCCGGCCATTGGGATGGCCATCCAGGGTACATCTTGTTTGTGGGAAGAAGGGGCTAGCGTCTGTAAAAGTAACCGGTAAAAGATAAAACTATAGGAAATGAAAACTAGAGATGCTTCACTTCAGGGATCCCCTCGAGAAGGTAATAAAAAAGCCTCTCGATAAGAAACTAAGGGACCCTAAGAAATAAGATAAATGTAAATAAATGTACATTCCTAACTAAGAGGATGGAGGTCTCATCACAAGCAGCCGCCCACTTATGTCTCATAGGTATTTAGCGGTATGAAATTGCCACCATCCTGTCACCAAAACTAGGCGTTGACCTTGCTGTGGCCAAAGGAAGGGGTGGGTCTCACTACGAGCCAACCCTTCCTATTTCTAATGTAAGAGGCTCAAGGTAACGCCACAGCCTCGGCCACCTGTGCCTGTAGTGTCCCTTCTTCATTGGCTTCGCAGTAAAAATGCAACAAAGAAAGATAAGGCAATAAGGGCTTGGAAAATCAACCATGATTGGCACTCTCACTCCCACAAAGGCGCACCTGACACTACACTCACTCTAGGTCTCGATTTCATGACTAGACATCCCTGGTAAACCGACATCATCACAATTGCTACGGTTTGAATAACCTCATGAACTCTTCCATTTTGTGGTATTAGCCCAATGTGTTGCTCCCTTTGGTTTCATTTTGTATATTAGATATGTGTAATGTCTTTTATCTCTTAGAAGATTTGTTAGGATGTTATGCATATATTTGATAAATTAATGATGAGATGTGATTTACATTGCTAAGGATGTCTAGGACTGATGAGCCCTCGAGGGCGTAGTCTTTTGATGTGTGTGTGCATCTCATGCCTCGCGGGATGTGTACCGTGAGGACCGGGGTACACATGGGGAGATGATTAGTTCAGACCTCCATGCTATGAAGAGGCTCACAAGAGATGGACGTTGGGATGGCGAGGCAGGACAATTTGTGGACGCAGCCTATGCAATGTAGAAGAAGAAGGACGCCTCATCGACGCTTCGCGTAGACTGCCCATGGGGATCAACCCTTTATATTGGACGCGATCTTGATGGATGACGCTACCTATAGCTGGATGTTTTCCGAGCGAGCAGGCCGGGCCTGGGCACACATGGCAGGTTGCAGGAGCCCCCATGGAGCCAACGTCTGGCTTATTGATGATGATATTGCCCTAAAAGGGCCAACGCCTCCTTTAGGGGCCCTGACGTTTCATTATTAGCTCATTTTGGCATTTTAGCATGTAAAAGTGACAAATAATTGAATAATGTTAATCTCAGCCTACGTCGGCTGCTTTATTGACCTATTTTGTAAATTAAAGGTCAAAGGATCATATAAATAGAGGATGTTTTCTCCTCATTTAATCATACCATATATTCTTACTTGAGAGGTCTCTTTTAGCTCTGTTCCTTGATTCTGTCTCTTGGAGTGGCTAACCTCTTGGGAGGATTATTTTTGGCAAAGTGGCTTTATGCCATTGGAAGGTTTACAAATAGGATATGGATCGGGTTTTCCATGTGATCTTGTAACCGTCTTCAATAAAACTCTTGAGTGAATGGTTGTTGTTTAACATCTGCATTTATTGTTACCTCCTGCTGCTATTTGCTTTGATCCCAAAACCCTAGGGAGCCTGCCACACTGCAAGTAGGTCAGAGGCTTCATGTCCCCTACAGCATGAGCCATAGCCATTGATTTGGAGAACGCTTAGCCTTGAACATACTACACTAGCCATCTCTGGCTTGAGCCAGCTTTGAGCACAAATTCAAAGAAAGAAGGCATCCTAGGCCTAATTGATTTTGCAGCTAACTAGGGTTTACTTCTAGGTTTTGGAAAAGTCTCTGCCATAGCAACACTTTTCAGCCCCAGATTTATCCTTATAAGCTAGCTGCTTTGCCAAGAAAGTCTTAAGGAGAGGAAGCTCTAGGCATAGCTTTAGCTACACCTAGGGTAAGCCTTTCTCTTCTTAGGGTTTAGGTTGGTGGTCTTGGCTACAGCAACAATTATCAAACCCCACTTTGTTCTTAGGTTTAAGAGTCCTTCCAAACCACTAGTCATAATCACATTGACTCCATTAACCCAAGGCACTAGTCCTGAAACCCTTGCTTGAGCTTGTTATGCCTTTAAACTTTTCTAAACTACTTCTAAATTGCAAACCCTAACTAACATAGACCCAACCCCATAGTTTTAGGGACTAACCCTGTTTCCATAACGCTATCTTTAATTGAACTTTTGCTTGTATAGAAAAGTGCGGCCTTGTTATCTCTCCTTCTATAGCCATGGATTTGTTTCATTCTTTGTCGCTGAATTTGTCAAAACGCCCATCCTCGTATTAGCTAACCAAGAAAACAACAAAACTTATAGGGGCCGACGCCATACCCCTTGATCTTTGATTATACTTGCAAACGCTAGTATTTGGCAGCCCTCTTGTTTGACATTGAGTAATTATTTGCATATGAGTTTATTTGACAAAACGCTTCACTCAATTGTCATAATTTTGACCTAAAATGAATGTTTGATCACATACCTACTGCGTAAAACAATATAGGTGATGCAAAACAGATTTTGTGGTATGATGATTTGAGACATTTATTGCATTAATGATATCATACAAGGTTTCACAGCACATTGAATGCCAAATTGTCTTTCATGCTTTGTTGAAGAAGTAATAAATCCTGTTTTAGCTATCATTGACTTCACACACAGTATATATACATTTTCTCATATACGATAAGATAGTCATTGGTTTTATGAAGTACTAACCCAACGCAAGCACATTTCTAGTTGTATTTGTTTTGTTCCTACAAACAAAAGTGCATCTTCGGATATTCTACTTGACTATTCCTCTAAGCGTTAACTGCAGGAAGGAAATTACCCTTGACTTTGTCCATTACCCTTTAGCCTTTCATTTACCTAGATTGCCTTAGGGGATGCCTTCTCCCTTGGACTAGCCCTCCAATAGAATGAGCCCCATCGAGGTGTGACAGTATTGGTTTGAAGCCCCCACCTCGTGTTTTCTTTAGACCTTCCTACAAACCGCAAGGAGAACATTTCCTTACGCCAAGGTTTTAGGAATCACCGAAGCCCAATTTTCCTTAACAACATATCTTGCAGGTAAGCCTTGCTTGTTCGGTACCTACTCATTCCCCTATTTCTTGGCAGTTTCTGCTGAAACTATCCTCGGGCTTTTAATTATCTACCGACGTAAGCCGGGTCAATGACTTCACAATGGGACCCGTGAAGTTAAGTGTAATCTTTTGTGATTACATGAGTAAAATCCCCTTAGGATATCCCAGAAAATACCTCCTCGTTATAGGATTTCCTCCCTCGTTTTGCAGGCATCAATGGAGAATGTCCCGAATCTCACATGATAAGATTTTGGAAATTCTTTGAAAACTTCCCTATCGACAAGGAGGCTGAAGACGTGGTGATGAAACTTTTCTCAACCTTTGCATGGAGAGGCTTTAAGATGGTACAAATAACCTTCCAACATCACTGTACTCATGGAACAATGAAGGAATTTTTCTTGCAACCGACCCATGAAAGCGTAGTTATAAATACCATTAAAGGAGCTTGAAGGCATACAATAAAAAAGAGTTCCGAGATTGTATGCCTTCTAAAGCCTAGATTCGAGATTACTTTGCCGACATTCCTACAAAGCCATCACCTCGGCACCTTATCTACATCTATACTAATTGACTTCAGACATTTGAGCTTCCTTCCAAGTAAGAAGAATCCAAAAACACTTGCAGGAGCTCACAATATGGCTATCCAAATTGAAAAGAATCTCTCCTTGACCAGTGCCAATGCCATGGACATTCTCGCTTGATAAAACTGTCTCCCCTGAGAACATTGAAGAGAAAGAGGAACAAGTTTTCAACCAACAAAAAGTATATTGATGAGGAGCAAGAACCTAAAAGGGATGATGAAGTGTCCACTTGTGCTCCTCCTCCGGCTGCCAGCTCTCCAAGATCCCGCTAGCTCCTCGCATACAAGATGAAGAAAATGAGTGTTATTTTGATTCTTTTGATGATGCCTGTTTTATGACTCAAAAATGAAGAAGGAGTGGAACCCTTGGACGTGCCAGATTCCCTATATCTCAAGTCTGAAGATGTAGAGGGAGATCTTCCATCCGATGATGATATCCTTAATACTGAAGCCTGGCAAGCAGGAAGGAATAAGTGAGGTACATTGTTCCCCATTCCAAGTTTTAAATGGTTATTTGCCTATGACATAAAGAGTGAAAAAGTATTGATGTTTTGACTTCCCCATGTTATGATATTGATACATACATAGTTGATTTTGATGAATTCATACATGTTCGACGGCAGGGATACAATTGGTTATGATATAGATCCCATCTATGATACAAAGAATCATCTCCAAATGTTTCCTTTACAATTACCACAACAAAATTCTTTGATCAAGCAGCAACAAGAGATGAGGTTTTACTTGTAGTTTTCAAAACACCAAGGATGACCCAAGACTATCTTCGATGATTTTCAGCCCTACCTTGAGATGTTTGATGAGTATGTCGAAAGACCTGCACTCTTTTTATGAAGATGATTTCCATCAATTGCCAGGTTCTGACCTTGGTACAAGTAAGGACATTGTTTTGCCCCAAGAAGGTCACCTTGTACTTTTCACCCCAACCACCTGCCATTACCTTGCCTTATTTTTCCATTAGAGGTGTAATTGAAAGTTACCTTTTTTATGTTGAGTTTCCCTTCTTCCTGCAAACCCTAGACTCAAGGGTTGGTTGAGTAATGCTATTGCCTATCATTTTTTCAACCTTTCTGATGATTTTCCAAATGCCTACTAAATCCTAGGCCAATCCTTTTCCTTAGAGTGCGTAGGATGTTCCTGGTAGGGTAAATCACTTCCATCGTCCTTTGTGTTTGTTTTCTGAACCTTGTACTTTCATGACCTTTTCTTTGATAGATTGAGTACTTTTCTCTCGAGATGGACTTGAAGTATTCCTCAATCTCTCCATTCTCCATGAGTTAGACTTTGAGATTCCCGATGATATGATATGTATTCTAACTCAATGATATTATTGTTCTCAATGTATCACTATTTTGGCTTCTATGATGAAGCACAAAGGCAGGTATCGATGAACGATGTTGGATTGGCTCCACTATTTTTTTTTGACTACACCAACATGTGGCCGCAGGTAAGTACAAGCTGCTTTTATTCTTTATTTACATTTATGATTGCCTTTATATGCACATTTACTTATTGTCTTATATGCACAATTATAATGTATATGTTTTTCTATAATGGGTGGCCATACCAATCTCCTCGCCTTTTGTCGCTGATGCCTTTTGTCTAGTGTGAGCATGTGCCTTAATAATGCTTTAGATTGTTGAGGTTCCTATACCGCATAGCGCATGTCCCGAAGTTGGAGCCAGATGTTATCCTCGCTATCTAGGGATACTAGGAGATCATGTGTCTCCCAGGCCCATGATCCTGCATAGGGAGTACTCTAGGCGATTGATTTGAGTATGGCCCTCGGGAGGGGTCTATCTTTCTCTTCTGTTCGCATTCTGTCCACAGCCAGCATCAACTCATCACTACCTACCGGGCTTCTCTTGCATCGTAAAGGCTCTTGCTCCATGAGGTAATTGGTCCTGAGGTGTCATGGCTGTCATATTTGATCATTATAACCTTCTTATGTATGCATTAGATCTCTTTCATTTCTAATAACTCGCTTGATATTACACTAATCCACTTGACCAACGCTAGTAATTGGATGGGGTGGACTAGTTATATTCATGGTTTTATTAGCTACCAAAGGGGTTTGCAGAATCCATCGGCCCCGCTTCCCCATATTATCACTTTACATCTTAAACCCCCGCTCAACCATCCCATTCCCATAGTCTAGACATTAGGATGACCATCCGGGTACATATTGTCTCTAGGGAAGAAGGTTAAAGGCCTAGGGTTAAAAGCAGCTGGTAAAGATAAAGCCATAGGAAATGAAACCTAGAGATCCTTCGCCTAGGGATCCTTTCGCTAGAAGTAACAAAAGCCTCTCGATAAGAAACTAAGGGACCCTAAGAAAAATGATACAAATAAATAAATGCAAGACCTAACTAAGAGGATGGGAGGTCTCATCATGGAAATGCCCATTATTATGTTCATATAGGTATTTGCGAAGATGACATTGCTAACATCCGTCATCAAACTGTGGCAAGGACCTTGGTTGCATGGCTGTTAGGTTGGGGGCTTCATCATGAGCCATCCCTCTCTATTCTCAGCTAAGATACTAGTGGTAACATTGTCGTACTCTCGCCACCTAGCCAAGGCAATGTCCCCTTCACAAGGATTGTAGTAAATAGGCAAATAAAGAAAAGATAAGGTAATAAGGGTTTGGAAAAAATTGCATCCATGACGGCACAACATTCCCACAAAGGCACCCACTTTACATACCAACCCTAGGTCTCCACTATGAATGGACATCCCCAAAACCACATCACGCCACTATATGGTTTGAATAACCCTTTATGGAAACTTTCCATTTCTGTGGGTATTAGCCCATTGTTAGTTCTTTTTGTTTCCTTTTATTTCAGAGTAGTGGGACTGTGTAGGCCTCCTTGAGCTCTTAGAAGATTTGTTAGTGATGCTATGCATATATTTGATAAATTTAATGATGAGATGTGATTTACATTGCTATGATGTTTAGGATCCATGGAGTCTCCGAGGGCGTAGTTTTGATGTGCGGTGACCTCACCTGACAAAATTCGTGAGTATCTAAAGTAACATGGGGAGATGATTAGTTCTGGCCTCCATGGGGCTGAAGATCCCGTGAGGATGGACGCTGGGATGGCAGCAGGCGTGATGCTTTTGTGACCAGCCCATGCACAAAGAAGAAGAAGGACTCCCTCATCGTGATCGCTTTTAAGGTGAGACCTGGCTCATGGGGATCAACCCCTAGCTTGGGACGGATCTTGATGGACAAGACGCCACCATAGAAGACTAGACGTTTCCTGGAGGACGTGGCAATGTGTTTGGACCTTGTGGCAAGTCTGGCAGCTTTTAGGAGGCCCATAGGGGCCAACATTTTTCCTTCTGGATGATGATTATGCCCTAAAAGGGCCAACGCCTCCCCTTTAGGGGCCCTGGACGCCTCATTATTAGCTCATTTTTGGCATTTTAGCATGTAAAAGTGACAAATAATTGAATAATATTAATCCTGTGCCTATATTTGACTGCTTTTTGACCCATTTTGTAAATTAAAGGTCAAAGGATCATATAAATAGAGGATGTTTCATCTCAATCATAACATACAACTTGCTCCTCATTTGAGAGGTGGTCTCTTTAGCCTTTGTTCTGACTTTGTCCTTTGGAGTGTGGCTGCAACCTCCTAGAGGATTATTTTTGGCAAAGGGTGCTTTGTGCTATTGAAGGTTTACAAACTAGGGTGGATTGGCTTCTCTCCATGATCTTGTGTTTTTCATCAAACTTCTTGAGTGAATGGTTGTTGTTTAACATTTGCATTTATTGTTATCTCTTGTTGTTATTTGTCGATCCTTGAAACCCTAGGGGAGCCCACACACAAGTAGGGTTGAGGCTTCATGTCCCCATAGCACGAGCTTATAGCCACTGGATTTGAGAGAAGGTTTTAGCTTAGCCATAGCTACACCAGCCATCTCCTGTTCTGAGTCAGTTTTGAGCACAAAATTGAAGAAAGAAGGCATCCAGGCCTAATCAATTGATTTTACAAGCACCTAGGGTTTACTTCTAGGGTTTGAAAAGTTCTTGCCATAGCAACACTTTTCTCACCATAGATTTATGCTTCTAAGCTAGCTGTTTTTCCAAACAAGTCTTAAAGAGAGGAGTGTGCCTCTAGGCCTAGTTTTAGCTACACTTAGGTAAGCCTTTTCTTCTAGGGTTTAGGCTGGTGGTTCTCAAGCAACACCATCAAACCCTAGCTCTCTTGTTCTTTAGGTTTTGAGTCCTTCCTAAACCACTAGTCACATCTCCATTGACTCCATTAACCCAAGGTACCAACCTAAATACCCTTGCTTGAGCTTGTTATGCCTTAAACTTCTTTCAAACTACTTCTAAATTGCAAACCCTAACTAACCTAGCATCTAACCCTAGCTAGTTTTAGGACTAACCCTAAGCTGATAACGTTTGGCCTTAATTGAAATTTTGCTTGGATAGAAAAGTGCGGCCTTGTTATCTCTTCATAGCCGTGGATTTGTTTCATTCTTTTGCTGGTTGAATTTGTCAAAACGTCCATCCTTGGCTAGCTAACCTGCAAAACAACAAAACTTATATAGGGCTGACGTCATACCCCTTTATCTTTGATTATACTTGCAAACGTTGTGACATTTGGCAGCCCTCTTGTTTGACATTGAGTAATTATTTGCATATGAGAGTTTATTTGACAAAACGTTTCACTCAATTGTCATAATTTTTGACCTAAATGAATGCTTGACGTCATACCCATTGCAGAAACAATATAGGTGACGCAGCAGTATTTTGTGTATGAGCTGATTTGACATATTTATTGCATTAATGATATCATACAAGGTTTCAATTGTGCACATTGAATGCTAAATTGTCTTTCATGCTTTGTTGAAGAGGTAATAATAAATCCTTGCTTTATTTAGCCATCATTGACTTCGTCAATAATAGCATATATACATTTTCTCATATATATGATAAGGATAGTCATTGGTTTTATGAAGTACTAACCCACTGCAAGCACATTTCTAGTTGTATTTGTCTTGTCTCGCAAACAGGTGCATCTTCAGTGGATATCTCTACTTGACTATCTCCTTTGGGCAGCAATCTGTGGAAGGGAATATCTTTGACTTGGTCCATTACCCTTTAGCCTTTCATTTACCCAAATTTCCTTAGGGACGTCTCCCTTGGACTAGCCCTCCTAAATAGAAAGAGCCCCCCATCGAGGTGACAGTGGGTGGGGAAGCTCCTGTTACGTCGGTTCCAAGCCCTGACTCAAGCTCTTTAGACCTTTCCTACAAACTGTGCGATAACAAGCCCCAACAACCTCCTTCTTTATTTTTAATCAAAATCTAGGGTCCTTCAAAATTTTACTTGCGTTCTTCATTTTTTTTTTCTTCTTTGACTTGATTGGATTGGTATTGGTTTGTTTTGTTTCGAGGTTGGTTTTATTTTATATTATTTTCTTTTGTTTGGTTTGAATTTCATGAAATTCAAATGCCATTTCATTTTTCTTCCTATAGATTTTTGATGTTGATGGACGAGCTTCATAATTTGGGAGTTTGTTATTACCTCTTCCTTATTGAATTTATCTGCTATGAGCATGGCTTGGTTGAAGACATGGATTAATAAGAACGATTTTACAGGAAGAATGTTTATTGCAACACACCTTTTCTATGACATTGGTTCACATTTGATAAAATTTGAATGAGGGAGAGACACACATAGAAATATTAATTTAAACAAAAACATTAATTTTTATCAACGGTTTACTTTCGTTTAAGTTATGATTATGTTTTCGTCTTTTACTCGTTAGCAATCATTTTCACAAAAACATTTGGTAGTTTTAATTAATTAAATTGTTTTGTTAGTTTGCATCTCATTTCAAAATAAAAATCAAAACCAAAAAAGAATTATCTATCATTTGTTTGATTTTGTGAAAACCCATAATTAATATTTTTCTCCTCTCCATCAACTTGAAGTTTCTAGAATTTTCAGATCATATTTGAAAAGAAAATATAAACAATGTTTCTTTATAAATTTTAGTCAGTTTAAATTCATTTTAATTTTATTGTTGTAGATTTTGTTTCATTCACAATTTTTTAGGTTATTAATTTGGTTTCTTTTTGTTTCAGAGGTTTGTATTATCATTTATTTGGTACAGATCTCAACATGGATTGATTTTGTTATCTAAATACGTTCAAGATAATTGATCCAAAAATAATATTGGATTTTTGCAAATAATTTATGTGCAACAACAAATAATATTTCGAAATACGTTCAAGAACAAACAAATGATTTTTCGGGACTTGTTTCAGCCAAAATGAAAGGAATTTGAAGAAACGATTGAAAACCCATCTGTAGAATGGACCCATTTAGCTTACATGAGGGATTGTTCCCAAACAAATGCAGGATTTGAGAGATATTGTGTCTATTTACGAGGAAAATTTCACGTTGTAGAAATTGTTAGTGACACCCTAACTGTTCATTCATTGCATAAATATATGAGAAAGTTCAGAGCTGAGGGGATCGAGGAAATTGAGAGGATGATTTTTATCCCTTTTTTTGTATATTTTATCTTTTGTAATTTTTTTTTCTTTTCAAATAGAGTAACATATGGTTGGAATCTTTGAGATAATGGACATGTATTTTCAAAGAAGAATATGGAATTCCAGGTTTCTTAATGGTTTTTTTTCCTGTGAGTAGATGGTTTTGTTTTCATTATAATATCTTCATATTCTTTGATTAATTGATTATGCATTGATTTAAATTAGCCTTAGTCTGTTTTATCAATACATGGTTAATTGGTATCATTTATGTATTAATTGTTTCAATCTTTAAGAGTCTATTATCCCAAAAATTTCGTTTGGACATTATGATGAACTTATTATACTAAAGCTATATGGGACACAATTTACTCTTTATCATTTTTCCTTTTGTAGATTGTGAAATGCTAATATTGTTTCTCATATAATTTCTGAATATGAAACTTTATTTGTATTGAACTAGCTTTAGACTGTTCTGCACGTAATTTTTCATGTTATGTTTTCATTTATATGGTTCAATATATTTGGTTCCTTTAATATCTGTGGTTGATCATCTATTCAAGTATTTTGAGTTTACATCTGATACTAGATAGCTGGTAACACCATTTATTGAGGATTGAAATTTATTTCATTTTCAGGTATTTGGGCATTCTAAAATCACATGATATATAATCGTTTGTATTTCTTTCATCATAAACTTGTTCCAGAATATAAAAGACTTTTTTGAGTTTCTTTAGGAAGTATTATGATTTCCTTTGTCATAGGTTTACACTTGACATAGGTTAAGAGGATCTCATACAAATACAAAGAGATGAATTTAGCTTAGCACTACTGATCAACGAGAGGTTAGTTAGTGTATTATTTATTTAATTTGTTAATTTGTGAATGAATAGTGATTGCATCATCTAAACGTTAAATACTTTGTTTATTTTCATTATATCATTTACAATCTTATTCATTCTTTGTTTACTAGTTCGATATTTAGAATATTAGAATAATTTTGTTTATATTTTATTTCATTTAGATCCATTATCTTAAACAATTACTTTCACAAGGCTTTGCTCACACCTTCTAAATTGTATATAACCATTATACATAAACACTATAAGTTAAGCATTTGTAATTAAGGTGTTGATTTATAGAGTTGTATATTTAGTTAATTGTCATGTTTTAGTTGTTTTAGGATCTTAGTTGGCTAACAGAGCCATAAAACCTGTTAGAGTAGATTATACCAAATGACTTGGATTAAATAGACAACCTCGTACCAAATCTACCCTTCCTGTTGATGGTGTGTCACAAACTCTCTTCAACAAATGGCACTAGAAGGAGGACCAGACTGGCAAGATGGCCTTCCAGGATTCTTTGTTTTGAATGTATTTAATTGCCCATAGCTCAACAAATCACTATGTTGGAACATGCTTTCCACTTTGCATTACTTGATATTCCCAATGAGACAATCTCTCACTTGTCCAAACTCACATTTGATGGCGGGGGGGGATTTATTTGCAAAAGACCATCTTAACAAGTTTTGGTATAAATGAATCAAGCATGATATTTTCGATTTAAAGCTTTTATGTAGATTGTTCTCTTTTACTTTTAGGGGTTGGATTAAACATTGGTTTGTGTCTTTTCCATCATATCACATTATTCGTTGGTTTCAATATATAGAGGAATTTTTATATTCTTTTGAAATATATGATTACAATCAATTATGTAAAGAATTTCATGCTTTACTAATCAATGACAATTCATCTCCAAAAGTATTTTTAGCGAGCATCCATCATGTTCTCTGTAAGTTTCAACTTGATGACATGTCGTTTGTACTAAATCTCCTCTCTGATGTTTGTTCCCTTTTCATCCAAACATTTTCAATCTCAAATAATGAATCAGTTACAAATCCTATCACTCAATTGTGAGAATAATTTTGTTTGCAGGATGAGAGGAATCCATCCAAAAATTTTGAACAAGCAANNNNAAGGGAGGTAGAATCTATTGAAAAGGTTCTTACTGACAATCAAACTGGTTTTTCCTCTGAACCATTGTATATTCAGTCCTCGACCATCATGGAAGAAGATTTGATGTTGGGACAAGGTGAACGCCCATATTCTTCTAACTCTTTCTCTAATTAGTACTTAAATTCAGTTATTGAAGAACACTTAGGTGATGAAAACGATCTTAAGTATTCTAACATTCCTATGAAACTGATTAGAGATGTAAATCTGCAATTTGAAGAAGAAACCTTAAACCTTCATCCATAAATCATACCTTATCCACAGGAAAGATCAGATGTTTGTCATGAAATTTTTGAATTGTCTATCATACATGAGGAAAATTTAGATTAACATATTATGTTGAAGGAATTATCATCAAAACATAGTGAAAGTCTCAAGGAAAGTGAAGAGCAATGTCTTGAGAATACCATTGTTAAATATCATAGCTCAAGAGTTTCTTTTCATGTGCTCATTTCTGATTCATTTTACTCTTTATATCCCAATCTCTTTATAGATTTTGGTGGACATGATACTTTACCCATGGTATATTACTCTTTTCCATCACAATCAGATCTTTTCGATATGACAAGATTTGGTGAAATTAATTTTGAACATAACATTTAGGAAGTCAGATTTGACACTCTTTCACTTTCACCCATGGCGTGGAAAAAATACATGTTGCAAGATGATTTTACACGATTTATTTTTGAAAAATACAATGCACTCATTCTTATGGAGATCAAATATTCTACATTGCATATTTATTCTTTGGTTAGTTCAAATTTTAATGATTATGCTTCGCGTTTTGAAACGATCCATCTCATCAAAGGAAATGTTCAAACCAATAATATAATTGATGTCATGAATCCTTTTATGATGTGTTCCCCATTGACAGATATAATTCATCGAAGTCATAGTTTGCAGTCTAATTTTTACAACAAGATTGCAAAATGGTTGGAGGTTTCATACATTAAGAAGTCTCAAAAGAATCGTAAGGTCTTTCTTGTTGTGTTTTTAAATGAATACATATGAGGTAGGCATGGCATATTTATTTTGTATCTACAAATACTACATTCTTTTATTTTGATTTTCGACTTTATATGCTTTGCAGGATTGAAGATGCTCTTATGGATGCAATGGAAATATGATTTTACTTAGCATTTTGATCTATGTAGAAGTTAGAGTAGGTGTAGGAATATAGTCCTTTTGGGTTTTTCTTTCCTTTTCACCTTTTTTCTTTTGAATAATGCAATTATGAAGGCACATGGTTATGCAAAGAGACCCAGCATCTGAATGTTGTGAGGGAAGTCTTCTTTCAATTCCTTTCTTTTTCCTTTTCACAACTGTAAATGATTAAATGTTTATTTTTCAAAATTTGGGAGCATCATGCAATTATTTCAGATATTATGAAGCATTAATAAATAGATTAGGGATTTGATCTTATTTTTACACTAACAAACATAGCTTACCACTGCACATAATTGCACACATCCTGGTTAAGGATTTTTTTGTGACTTTTAATAATAATCTTGGTCAAAATGATGTATCATGCATCACTATCTTAAGAAAAGAACCTTCCTCTATGAAAAACTTTGAACTGTGTTGTTCTTCCTTTTGATCCTCTTTCTCTATGAGAGGTTGGCCTCGTTTTGTTTTTAGTCAAATTATTTTTAAAAGTGAGATTTTTCTATTTCGATTTTGTTTGTTTTGATATACTTCTGATTTTGAATCCCATTAATAAAATCTGATTCGATTTGTTGTGTGTTTTTTGTTTTTTTTCTTTCTTTGATTGAACGTTCTTCTTGTTCTTTTTGAATAAATATATTTCTGATCAAAGAGAGATTGTCGAAGGAAACATTCAATTTAAGACTTGTGTTTTTCAAGAAATTTGAAATAGTTCAAAGAGGTCCTGATATTAAGATATAGCTCAGACAATTGATTTTTAAGTCAATTGTCAGTTTCAATTTGTCCTCGAATTTTCTTTGCCAGAGTATTACATCAAAGATATCGTTAAAATATTTGAGAATTACGATGATCTTTAAACTTTTTACGTCATCCATATTCTTAAGGAATCACTTTTAAGTGCTTCCCCATTCTCTAGATGATTTCTTAAATGAAATCTAAAATCTCTAAACCATGATAAAACTTTAAGTTTTGAAAGGAAATAAATAACAAGATCAACTATTCACCTGTATTGCAATTAACCTCTAGTACCACTCCGCTCTCTTTGTCATCAATAAATCTATAATTGTATTATTATTTAAAAGTGGCATAAGAGGGTTGGAAGCACTTAAGAGTGGGAAGTGTGTGTAAACCCGTTGGGGTACTAAACATGCTCCTTGGCAGTAGGTAAATGCATACATGATACCAAGACAACTTCGTTGGGGTACTGAGAAGCCCTGTTGGTAGCAAAGCAATTTCGGGTTGAGAGGTAGCAGGTATATTCTTTTAAATTAAATTTTATGGAAGTATACATCATGTGGATACAACTATTGGATGGGATTAAAGCATTTGAGTGGGTTAAATGATATCCCTGCCGAGGCTATGGATGCCTATTGGCAACAGTGGCTTTGTCAATGGTATTTACTTCCTTTTATAAACATCATGACTCTTTGATTAAGACATTATTTTAGGTTATAATTCCCTGTGAAAAAAATTCTATTGTCTGGTTATAACATTAAACTTATCCTAATACTATATGGTCTCGAAGTGAATTTATTTCAAGGATCTTAAATATTTTTTCAAGTCTTTTTCTTTTCTTCCTGAGATGAAATCTTACCAGATCAGAGATAACTTCTTCTCCCAGTGAGTCTCCAATTTTTGGGCCCCAACAACCCTCTTCTTTATTTTTAACCAAAATCTAGGGTCCCTCAAAATTTTACTTGGATTCTTTGTTTTTTTTTTCTTCTTTGACTTCATTGGATTGGTATTGGTTTGCTTTGTTTCAAGGTTAGTTTGAGTTTATATTTTTTTTTTTTGTTTGGTTTGAATTTCATGAAATTCAAATGCCATTTCATTTTTCTTTCTACAGAGTTTTGATGTTGATTGACGAGCTTCATAATTTGGGACTTTGTTATTATGTCTTCCTTATTGAATTTATCTACTATGAGCATGGCTTGGTTGAAGACATGGGTTAATAACAATGATTTTATAGGAATAACGTTTATTGTGACACATATTTTCTATGACATTGGTTCACATTTGATCAAATTTGAATAAGGGAGAGACGAATATATAAATCTTAATTTAAACGAAAACATTAATTTTTATCGACTGTTTACTTTTGTTTAAATTATGATTATGTTTTCATATTTTGCTCATTAGCAATCATTTTCAAAAAATCATTTGGTAGGATTAATTAATTAAATTCTTTTGTGATTTTGTATCTCATTTCAAAATCAAAATAAAAAAAAGAATTATCTATCATTTGTTTGATTTTGTGAAAACTAAGAATTAATGTTTTTCTCTGCCCCATCAACTTGAAGCTTCTAGAATTTTCAGATCATATTTGAAATGAAAATATAAACAATGTTTGTTTATAACTTATATTTAGTTTAAATTTATTTTAATTTTATTGTTGTAGATTTTGTTTTATTCACAATTTTTAGGTTACTAATTTGGTTTCTTTTTGTTTCACAAGTTTCTATTATCATTTATTTGGTACGGATCTGATCATGGCTTGATTTTATTATCTAAATACGTTCAATATAATTGATCCAAAAATAATATTGGATTGTTGTAAATAATTTATGAGCAACAATAGATAAGATTTGGAAATGTGTTCAAGAACAGACAACCGATTTTGTGGGACCTATTTCAGCCAAACCGTAAGGGATATAAAGAACCAATTGAAAACCCATCTGCAAAATGGACCCATTTATCTTACACATGCTATTTTTTCCCAAACAAATTCATGATTTGAGATATATTTGTCTCTCTTTACAAGGAAAATTTCAGGTGGAAGAAATTGTTAGTGACACACAAACTGTTCATTCATTGCATAAATATATGAGAAAGTTTAGACCCGAGAAGATCGAGGAAATTGAGAAGAGGATTTTTATCCTTTCTTTTTTTGTATATTATAACTTTTGTAAACTTTTTTTCTTTTCAAATGGAGTAACAGATGGTTGGAATATTTGAGAGAATGGTCTAGTGTTTTCAAAAAAGAATATGGAATTCCAGGTTGCTTAATGGCTTTTGTCCTGTGACTAAAATGTTTTTTTTTTCATTATAATATTTTCATACTCTTTGATTAATTGATTATGCATTGATTTAAATTATCTTTAGTCTGTTTTATCAATACATGGTTAATTTCTATCATTTATGTATTAAGTTTTTCAATCTTTAAGAGTCTATTATCCCAAAAATTCCTTTTGGAACTTATGATGAACTTATTATACTGAAGCTATATGAGATACAATTTACTCTTTGGATTTTGTCCTTTTGTAGATTGTGCAATGTTAATATGATTTCTCATATGATTTCTGAATATGAAACTTTATTTGTATTGAACTAGATTTAGACTGTTTTGCATATAACTTTTCATGTTATGCTTTAATTTATACGTTTCATTATATTTTGGTTCCTTTAATATATGTAGTCGTTCATCTATTCAAGTATTTTGAGTTTACATCTGATTCTATACAGCTGGTAACACCATTTACTGAGGATTGAAATTTCTTTCACTTTTCAGTTATTTGGGCATTCTAAAGTCACATGATATATAATTGTTTGTTTTTTTGCCATCATAAACTCGTTCTGGAATATAAAAGACTTCTTTGAGTTTCTTAAGGAAGTATTATTCTTTTCTTTGCCATAGGTTTACACTTGACATAGGTTAAAAGGAGCTCATACAAATACAAAGAGATGAATTTGGCTTAGCACTGCTGATCAACGAGAGGTTAGTTATGTTTACTAGTTTGATATTTAGAATATTAGAATATTTTTTTTTTATATTTAATTTCATTTAGATCCATTATCTTAAACAATTACTTTCACAAGGATTTGCTCAAATCTTGTAAATTGTATATAACCATTGTACATAAACAGTGTT
>SNQJ01S0027809.1:61499-76250 GCA_010110895.2 Picea sitchensis
ATATATATATATATATATATATATCAAATATGAACATAATCGAATAACCAAACAGAGCTATTGTATGTGTCTATGTACATACATCAAACTTGAAACATAATCATTATATGCATTTCAAACTTTAACAAAGTAGAATGAATGCACAGAGCTAATTTTATGCGACTATATGTGTATACATCAAACTTGAATATAATCATTATATGTGTCTTCAAACTTTAACAGAGTAGAATGAACAGACAGGGCTATTTCTATGCATCAACATATATAAATCAAACTTGAACAGAATCAATATATGCAAATATATATATCTATTAAACATTAACAGGGACGAATGAACGAAACAGGGCTAAGTGTATACATATGTATATATTTCAATAGAATCAAATATATGTATGCATCAATGCATGAACAAAACGATTATGGGCATATGATTGTTTCAAACTGCAAACATAATCCACTATACAATCGAAAACAAACGCATACAAATACGCAGAGTTGGAATTGGCGAGACCTCTAGAAAACGATTCAGTTGGGGTAAACAGTCCTTTTAATAAAAGAAAGAAGAATTTTTCACTTCATGTTACATATAAATCAAAACTTGGTTAAACAAAAATGTGTTTAAACCCTTAGTGATCAGATACAGAGAATCAGTGCTTTAAGAGAGGACCTCTTAACATCCGAAAGAACAAACTACAAACAGAATTCAAGAGCACCCGATCTGAACAAGATGAAGGGGTTTATTATTTGGAACCCTAGTACCTTTGCCAGGTTGAGTAGAGGCTGGAACCCATGCTGTGAAGGGGCACACCTACATTCGGCCAACACGATAATACATTAGAAAACTTACAGAGGAAAATCTTATTCTATAAACTCAAGAAGGAACAATGATGACCGTAGCTGATCGAATACTTAACTCAGTGCCGAAACTCCACATCCTCCTATGGCCATTCTTCATAATCAACCCAGACAGAGGGGAGAAGAGTCCAAAATCTCATGTTGGGTACCCTCGCAACAGTAAGAGCCCCACCATCAGTACATAGAAAAACCAAATGACAAATATTCTTTTCCTTGACCAAATAAAAATAATAGTGAAAAATTTTCAAACAAGAAATCATTTGATAAAACCCTCAACGAACAAGGAAAGGAAGGCAACGAACGACATCATATTAATGTTGAAGAATAACCTAAATTCATCAAGGAATACTACTCTAAATCATCCCAGTTACAGTTGTTGAGTATAGGGTAGACAAGGATTAAATTGGAGGTAACTCCACTCGACACATGCACAGTAAACCTTATGTATAGTCCCCAGTAGTAGAGGGTCTGCGACCAAGATATTATAGTAAGAACAACCTTTTAATATCACTATGAAAACAAAAAGAAAATTGTGTAGACTCTATGAGGGCAAGGAAAGTCTATAACCCACAGTAAAGTAAATAGGAAACAACTCTTTCCTTCCCGGCTTCAACCAAAACATTAAACTCAGTTCGAATATGAAATTACGACAGTCCCTTAGAGAAACTTACCAGGCATTACCATCAACTGCACCAAGGGTTGCTCACTAAGGCAGTAGTTTCTTCCTGTGGAAGTTGTAAAGCTTTCCCTACGAAGGTGAAAGGGAGAAATGAGACCTAAGAGGCATGATTATCATTCTTTACATCTTGTAACGTACAAGACCAAGTACTCTAGGGCAAGCTAGCGTTTCTAGATTGGAAAGAGTAGGAGGAAGAGACATTGGGGCTGCGGATTCTAGGAACCTTAATTAAAATCCCTGGCAAAGTCTTAAACTCCTCCTGACAGGCACATCCCCCACCTTAAGTGCAGGAGATACGAAGTAAACCACAAACTATGACTGTCCAATGAACCAGTCGAATACCAAACCATGAAAATTATCGTTTCATTACTCTGGCTAGAAGAGGAGAGTTAGTTAGATTCGGATGTGTGGAGAGTGGTGCAGACATAATCGTGTTCAGTTGGTTATGGGAGGGATGAGCTGTAACATAACAAAATAGAACCATCAAAGGAAAACACTTGGAAACCCTTTCCAATGCAGTTATTAACCACATTAAATACCTTACCTGTCAAGACTTAAAAACTGACTTTGACATAGTTAGGTAGCACATGAGCTTTGATAATCCGAGACATATCTCTATGTGCATAGTCCATTTTTGATAAACACAAAGGGACTGAATTCCCATCCTTGAGTTAGGTAGGGTGCACACTATAATAAACCTTATAATAAAGCAAGTTTTGGACTTACTTGCTTTTTGAATTTTGTGAAAGATATTAAGCCAAGGGTTTTAGCTTAAGCCAGGTGTGTTAAGCCAACATGTTATAAGGTCTTGCAAATAAAACAAAGTGTAAGTACCTAGCTCATGAGTGGGTCAAACAAAATTGAGTAGCAAGTACGTTACCACAAAAAAAAAAAAATTATGAGAATTTTGAGGTTCATCACAGTCTTCATGGCATAGACTACAACCCAGGACATGCCTCTCAATCTCACATACAAGGCAGGGACCTTCTAGGTTCCTCTCGTTAGAATTGGTTTGAACAAGCTCATTAAGAGCCTCATTCTCCCAGTACATAGGGTCTCCATGGTGGTTGCCCGATGGAAGAATAAATTCCACCCAAATGGGAGGAATTTCTTCCTTACCTTCAGTCAACTTCCACAAAGGACCAACTTGCCACCTACACCACTATCCCCTTACAGAAGTCAGTTGGGACGGGTTGCATTGTGGTAGAAGAAGTACCTCTGAAGGACCACTTGGGACAAAATTCAGCTACCACCATGGACAAATACCTTGTCATGGACTCTACTGCTACAAATGACTTTGTTTCTGCCACCATGGATGAAGACTAGGTTGAATATGCCCACTATCATGTAGATTCAGTCACTCAAGTTTTCTACTAAGGCAAGGTAATATATATATATATAATTTTGCAATAATGTAGTTATTGAGATATTATTTTTTAAATTCTTTAATGATGTTCATAGCCATGAAGTAGGATTGAAATTAGTAAAATGAATTATATAGCATCAAACCCCTCTGACCTTAAGTGTTCTTGAACAAGTGGGATTGAAAATAGTAAAATGAATTACATAGCATCACTCATTCCAAAACTCATCTGGCTTAAGTGTGTTTGATAGTGGAGTTTTCCCCACAATCAAGCCCACTTAGATTGGTACCCCATTTGCAAAACTTTAAGAAGTATTGTGTCATATGAACTATTGCGTCAAGTGATCCTCACAAGGTTGAAGAAGTGGAATTGAAGCTAGCAAAATGAATCACATGGCATCAATCATCACCTCATAACTAGGACTTTCTAAAAGGTCACCCATCCCAAGACTCGTATTGCTCTAGCATGCTTGACTATGGACTTTTCCTCACTAAGAGAAACATGTCACAAAGTGGGATTTGAACTTGGGTGGGGACTTGAGGTGACAATTTTCCTCACAACCATTCGAGTTACACTCATTTGATAATTACAATAGAAAATATGCCCTATCTTCCCCAAGATTAATATTAAATCACTTAACAAATTCAACCTTGAATTATGTCAAATAAACAAGGCATATAATGTTGGAAATTACCAAATGATGAAGGAAATGATCATTGAAAAACAAATATATAATAAGACACTTTTGGACAACGGAAAACTTCATCTATATATAAAAAAATGGAGTTCATGTACATATCGTGGCACCCCGAAACATTGTGTAAATACATTCAAAGTAACCCAAAAATATAACACTCCCCATTTATGAGGAATGTATTTTTACCAACACTTATTAACTCCCTATGCAACTCCATTAAACATTCCATGTACAAATATATACTTGCTACAATATCAAAATCAATCAATGTCTCTTGAAAATGAATTTTTATCCATCCATCACAAGATGTTATCATAACATATCAAACCTCCAAAGAATGTCGAGCACCCATGAAACCGAAGGGACATAACTCTATACCATAGGCCACCTTCTCAAATCCATCATCCTTGTTGGGAATTTTCGGTCCACGCTTGTGTTGACGGACGTTTGTGACAAACCATCAACAGGAAGGGTAGATCCAATCCGGGGTTGTCTATTTAACCCAAGTCATTTGGTAAAATCTACTCTGATGGGTTTTATGGCTATGTTATCCAACTAAGATCCTAAAACAACTAAAAGATGAGGATTAACTAAAGATACAACTCTATCAATCAACACTTTAATTACAAATGCTTAACTAACAGTGTTTATGTAAAATGGTTATATACAATTTACAAGGTTTGAGCAAAGCCTTGTGAAAGTAATTGTTTAAAATAATGGATCTAAATGAAATTAAATATAATCAAAATTATTCTAATATCAAACTAGTAAACAAAGAATGAATAATATTGTAAATGATATAACGAAAATAAACAAAGCATTTAATGTTTAGATGATGCAATCACTTTTCATTCACAAATTAACAAATTAAATAAATAATACACTAACTAACCTCTCGTTGATCAACAGTGCTAACCTAAATTCATCTCTCTGTATTTGTATGAGCTCCTCTTAACATGTGTTAAGTGTAAACCTATGACAAAGGAAAGCATAATACTTCCTGAAGAAACTTAAAGAAGTCTTTTATATTCCAAAATGAGTTTATGATGACAGAAAGACAAACGATTATATATCATGTGACTTTAGAATGTTCAAATAATTGAAAATGAAAGAAATTCCAATCCTCAGTAAATGGAGTTACCAGCTATCTAGTATCATATGTAAACTCAAAATACTTGAATAGATGATCAACCACAAATATTAAAGGAACCAAAATATAATGAACCATATAAATGAAAATATAACACGAAAAGTTTTATGCAGAACAGTCTAAATCTAGTTCAATACAAATAAAGATTAATATTCAGAAATTGTATGAGAAATCATATTAACATTGCACAATCTACAAAGGGACAAAAGCCAAAGAGTAAATTGTATCTCATATAGCTTTAGTATAATCAGTTCATCATAACCAACATTGAGTTCAACCACATTTTCAAGTTGGTGACAAAGTTTGGCTCCATTTGGATAAGTAACATTCAAGCATCAATAGTGTCAAAAGTTCAAGCATGTTCACTATGGTCCAATGTTATCCAAACCAAGGGAATTGGAAAAAAACCAACCAATTTGGACTAGGTTTGGGCATCTCTGATTGAAACCAATTGTTTAAATCGGTTTTGTGCTTAACCAATTAAAAACAAACAAAAATAAAAATGGTTCAAACTGGAATATTTTAAGCAAGTTGAAGACCTAGCCGTGGACCCTGCTCTGCGTCCCTGGCCGTAGGTCAGCGTCTTCCTCACTGCTTTAGAATCTCTCAGATGAAGCCTATCAGAAAATATCAGAGCTTTTGGATTATTGGGGCAAACCTGAGCATCCCCGCAGATGTAGAGATCCAGCAGAGCCTCTCCAATGGAACCCAGCGGGGGTTCTGCCCCTCCTCTCAGCCCGCCTCCGGAGATATTTGCATTCAAAGCTTTGATTGCCACATCCACAAAGTGCCCTCTCATGGCTAGCCAACATAATTTCATTAATAAATCAGACTTGATACCCATAGTAGCTCTCCCTGAAGAAGAGACATGCAAAGCTGCTCTGAATCTCGCCGAGAGAGGGTTGATAGGCCAGTTCACGGGCCTCTGGCCGTCCCCAAAATCGGTAGAGGACTGGACACAAAGAAACTGGTCACCCTTGATTAAAGAAGGGGTCAATAGTTATTTTGTGGGCAAGGGGTTCTTCATATTCGTCTTCGAAAGTCTGGAGGATAGAAGCCTAATCTTCAGAAACATCCCCTATTTCATGGGTCCTCAAGGCCTGTACTTAAAAAAATGGTCTCCCGACTTTGACCCCTCTCAGGATGTACCCTATGCTGTCCCATTGTGGGTGCATCTCCCTCACCTGCCTCTTCACTGCTGGAACCAAAAAACCTTCCAGATCATCGGTAACGCGCTCGGAAAATACATAGATCAAGCAGCAAGGAAAGATCAATTCTCATGCGCTCGAATCTACGTCGAAGTCGACCTAGAAGAAGGCCTGCCTGAAGAAATCAAGCTCACCGTTGCTGGGTGGAATCATATCCAGGAACTGGATTATGAGCAGCTTCCTTTCAAATGCAGACACTGTCATGGTCACGGGCACTTCGCAAAGCACTGCAAGAAAAAAGAAGAGGAGCAATCAGACAAAACAAAAGAGGATCAATGGACAGTAGTACAAAAGAACACCCATCAAAAAAAGGCAAATGGAAAAAGGCATTCTGCAGGAGCCCCAGGCAGTTCTAAGAGCAATCAAGAAAAGGACGCAGCATAGAAGGAGCTAGAAAATACACAAAACATCTCAACAGGAGCGACTCAGGAAAATCAGGTTCAAATAGAAGCCCCTCCACCCAACAAAGAAGGGGAAGAAGCAATACATATAGAGATTCCACAAGACAGCCCCCCCAATCCTACTTATGCTGAAATAACAAAGAAAAAACAAGTGGATAGCGCGGGTTCTTCAGAGGATGAAACCTTTGAACGCCCCTCCAAAAGAGCAGGCAGGAAATCCCGCAAAGAATTAAGGGAAGAGGAAGCAGAGAGACTCAAAGTACAAGGAAGTCAATCCACCATAGAAATGTCCAATGGCAGAAATACCAGATCAAGGCCTTTAAAGGGAGGCCCTTCACCCTCCTCTTAAGTAAACCATGAAGCTCACCTCTTGGAATTGCAGAGGACTAGGGAACGCCACCAAAGATGAAGCAGTCAAGGACCTCCAGAAAATAGAACCTTCAGACATCCTCATGCTCCAAGAGACAAAGATAGAAGACCAAATGCTTCTAGATATCAGCAAAACGAAGTGGAAGAAGGGTGCTGGCAAAGCAGTAAGTTCAAGGGGCTCTTCCAGAGGGCTGGCAACTCTTTGGACAGAAGATGTATTTTTTCTTAACAAATCTCATGAAACCCAACATTGGATCTTCACGGAGTTGACACATTGTGCAAGTAAGTTGACTATATCACTCTTTAATCTTTATGTCCCTGTCATGTACTCCGAAAAATGAGAATGTTGGGCCTCTCTCTTAGCATTTTTAGATCAGCACAATCCAAGCAATATTATCCTAGCAGGCGACCTAAATATAGTTCTGAAATCAAAAGAGAAAAGGGGTGGCTCCAACAGTAGAGACTCGATGCTGACCTATGTGGAAGAGATTCAATAGCAATGGGATCTTTTAGATTTGAGTCCCATTCGTGGCCTTTACACTTGGTCAAATAATAGAACTGGGATAGAACATATTTCTGCTCGGCTGGATAGATTTTTGGTCCAAGGCTCCCTCATTATGGACAAAAAGATAATCAAAACAAAAATTTTGCCCAAGTTGACTTCTGACCACAAGCCGATTCAGCTTCTCCTCGAGGAGGAAGAAGATCTAGGGCCCCTTCCTTTCCATTTCAGCCCCTTATGTATAGAGAGAGAAGGCTTTTACGAAACTGTAAAAGAAGCCTGGGCCAAATCAGTCTCAGGATCCTCAAGCTTCGTGTGGGAACAAAAATTGAAGGCCACAAAACAAGCTCTGAAGAAATGGATAAAGAACCCAGCTCCAACTCCAATCAATACAAGGAAAGAAGCAATGTATTCTTTGGAGACCTTGCAAACAGAAATGGAAAGCAAAGAGATTACAACGGAACTCTTGGAACAAGAAATAAAAGTCCAAACCGCAACTTAACGATCCCTAAGAAATGAGGAAGAATACTGGAGAATCAAGTCTAGGAGTCTGTGGTTAAAGGCAGGGGACCGGAACACCTCCTTCTTTCACAGACAATATAGAGGTTGGCTGTCAAGGAATTACATCTCAGAAATAAAGACAGCAGAGGGCCATGTTAGCAAAGGCTTCACCCAAATCAAAGCTGCAGCGGATAGCCATTTCAGAAACCTGTTTAGTGAAGGAACCCAGGCCACCAAAGGAGAAATCGCAGATTTCCTCGCTAATATTCCTCACCTAGTCAGACCGAAAGACAATGCTACCCTCACCAGTGAGGTATCCGAGGAGGAAATCATCAAAGTCATCTGGTCCATGGGCTCAGATAAGGCTCTGGGCCCAGACAGATTCACGATTCATTTCTATAAAGTCTGCTGGAATATTATCAAAAGAGACCTTCAAAAAATGATAAAAGGGTTCATGAGAAAAGCCAAGCTGGGTGGAGGAATCAACTCCACTTATCTCGCATTAATTCCCAAGGAATCCAATCCAAAAAATTTTGCCAGATTTCGTCCCATTTCTCTTTGTAATGCATCCTATAAAATTCTGGCCAAATTGTTAGCAAGTAGGATCAAGCCTATGCTCAAGAGGCTGATCTCCAGCCCTCAAGGAGGCTTCGTGGAAGGCAGAAACATTCTCGACAATGTCATTCAAGTTCAGGAGACACTCCATTCCAACAAAAAGTGAAAATAAAAAGGTATGTTGATTAAATTAGATATGGCAAACACATTCGATAGAGTCAATCGTTCTTTCCTCATCAAGGTCCTCCTTTCCTTTAGCTTCTTGCCCCATTTTGTTCAGCTTATAAATGCCTGCATCGAGAACCCTTGGATATCCCCCCTTGTCAATGGTCATCCCTCTAAATTTTTTCAAGCCCGGAGAGGCATCAGGTAGGGCTTCCCCCTCTCTCCCTTCCTGTATATCTTAATGGATGATACTCTTAGTAGAAAACTCTCAGCTGAAAGATTAGCTGGCACCCTCCCTGGTCTAATATCCTCCACAGATGTTGTCCCTCTGAACCACGCACTCTTTGCAGATGACTCACTTCTCCTTGGAGGTGCGTCCCCTAGAATAGCCAAAGTTTTTGATCTGGTCCTAAAAATCTACTGCAGAGTCTCTGGCGCCCTTATCAACGAGAGAAAGAGTGAAATATTTAGCTGGAACACAGGTCAACAAGAGCTCAATACTATCATGAACATCCTGGGATTCAGAGGACATGCCAGCTGGGAATTGATAAAATATCTTAGCCTTCCCATAACAAATGGAGCCAACAGAAGGTCGCTCTGGATGGACATCATTTGCAAAATCAAATCAAAGATTTCTGCACTGGGCGGATATTGGTTAACCAACACAGGAAAACTCATTCTAATTAAGTCACAGCTTGCCGTGCTCCCAATCTATCAATCTGCATTCTTATTCGCACCCAGAAACGTCATGGATCAGATATAAAAAATTCTAAGGGATTTTCTTTGGCAAGGAGGGAAAGGAAACGAAAACAAAATGCACCTAGCAAATTGGGAATTGGTCTGGCGCCCGACAGCAGAGGGGGGTCTCCAAATCCGAGATCCCTCCATGGTAAATCTAGCGATGGGAGGAAAATTACTGTGGAAAATGGCATGCGTGCCCAAACATCCAACCAACACCACACTACTGTCCAAATATGCCCAAAACTCGTCCTATCGAAAGCTGCAATTCGACCCCACAGTCAACAGCACACAAGTTTGGAAGCTATGCTGCAAGAGTAGCACGTTTTTTAACAAATCTCTGTACAGAGTGTCGGGTAATGGTAGGCGCACTCACCTGTGGCAGGACATTATAATGGGAAGCGACCCATTGGAGGTGAATCCAGACATAGTTGACATCAGAGAATGCCTAACTCGTGCAGGCAAAAACAGACTCTATGACCTCTCGATGTGGGACAGTCGGGGAGATTGGGCCGGTTGGGACCTTAATGACATTCCAGTTTGGCTAACATCACAAAAAAATCTCCTTGCTGAATTGTTGGAAGGATGCACCCCTGAAAATCGCCATATGAGGGACAGCTAGGCCTGGGGACCGTCAGGCACTTATACCACAGTAGCTGGATACAAAGCTCTTCAACATTCAAAGGACAATAGTCACCCTCCAGCCTTTTGGAAGTTAGTTTGGGACAATTTAGCTCTCCCCAAAGTGAATTTTTTCTTTTGGACGCTGGTGCAAAATAAATTACTCACATGAGACAATCTAGAGAAAAGAAATATTGCAAGGTCTCATAGGTGCGAGCTATGTCGAAGCAACCTTGAAACAACCCAACACTTATTCCTGGAGTGCAAATTCGCCAAGGAAGCATGGAGACTTTCTCTTCTAGACTTGCAGATTCCAGCCTTCCCTCAGAGCACAGTTGTTGCTTTGTTTGCCTCTTGGAATAATATCTATCCTCATAGCATCCCCAACAAATCCTTCTGGCGGAAAATCTGGACAGCAGTCCCCAAATTCGTTTGCTGGCAGCTATGGTTGGCGTGCAACGATTAAATTTTTAATGGAAATACTCGCTCCCCTCTTCAGGTTGTAGTCAAGGCTAAAGCACTCCTCTTGGAAACAGCCCAACAACAGTACTTCAATGAAGATCCTCTGCTCTGTCCTGAAGAAAGGAGATGGCTTAGCCCATTGGAGGCCTCTCCTTGCAAGATTCTCCTCACTTCTCCCACAACAAATCCGGAGTAGAGAATAAGAGAACCCTAGGATAGCTTCACGAACTGGTGGAAATCCAAAAACCTCATCACAATTTTTTTTGATGGGGTCTCCAAAGGAAATCCCGGGAACGCAGGCACTGGAGGGGTCATTTACTCTTCGGATGGGACCTTAAGAGACTACTTCTGTTGGGGTCTAGGCTAGAAGACCAACAACCAGGCAGAGATTCTTGGCCTTCTCAAAGCTTGCCTAATAGCAAGAGAAAAGGGATATAAATACTTCCAAGTCTTTGGAGACTTAGAGCTTCTTATTAAAAAATTAAATACGGAAGACCTCTTCAACAATGCTAGCCTCAATAAAATTCTGGGCAGATTGAAAAGACTCCTTCACGATTTCACCTCCTACAAGTTCTACCATATTCTTCGAAATCTGAATGGAGTAGCGGATCAGATGGCAAACAAAGGATGCACCCTCACGAAAGGGCAGATTATCATCAATGACGATAACAGCTATCAAATTCCTTGAAAAAATTGTAACGCTGAAGCTGAAAATGTTGACTATCTTCTTTGTAAATGGGGATGCCTAGGAAAATACCTCTCCTATCTCTTATAAATAAATAAAATCCATAACCGTTACAGTTAAAAAAAAAAAATCAGTTCATCATAAGGTCCAAAAGGAATTTTTGGGATAATAGACTCAAAGATTGAAAAAATAAATACACAAATGAGAGCAATTAACCATGTATTGATAAACCATACTAAAGTTAATTTAAATCAATGCATAATCAATTAATCAAAGAATATGGAGATATTATAATGAAAACAAAACCGTTTTACTCATGGGACAAAAGCCATTAAGCAAACTGGAATTCCATATTTTTCTTTAAAAATACTTGTCCATTCTCCCAAAGATTCCAACCATCTGTTACTCAATTTGAAAAGAAAAAAAAAAATTACAAACGATATAATATAAAACAAAAGAAAGGATAAAATCATCCTTTCAGTTTCCTTGATCCCCTCGGCTCTGAACTTTCTCATAAATTTATGCAATGAATGAACAGTCTGGGCATCACTAATAATTTCAGCCACCTAAAATTTTTCTCCTAAAGAGAAACAAATATCTCTCAAATTGTGCAGTTGTTTGGGAAACTTCTCCTATCTAAGCTAAATGGGTCCATTTTGTAGATGGGTTTTCAACCGGTTCTTCAGATTCCTTACGGTTTGGCTAAAACAAGACCCGTAAAATCGTTTGTCGCTTCTTGAACGCATTTCCTAATCTTATTTGTTGTTGCTCATAAATTATTTGCAACAATCCAGTATTATTTTTGGATCAATTATCTTGAATGTATCTAGATAATAAAATCAAGAAACGATGAGATCTGTAACAAATAAATGATAATAGAAACATGTAAAACGAAAAGAAACCAAATTAATAACCTAAAAATTGTGAATAAAACAAAATCTACAGCAGTAAAATTAAAATGAATTTAAATTAACTATAAGTTCTAGACAAACATTGTTTGTATTTTCCTTTCAAATATGATCTTGAAATTCTAGAAGGTTCAAGTTGATGGAGAGGAGAAAAATATTAATTCTGGGTTTTCACAAAATCAAAGAAATGATAAATAATTATTTTTTTATTTTTATTTTTATTTTGAAATGAGATGCAAAATGACAAAAGAATTTAATTAATTAAACCTACCAAATTATTTTTTGAAAATAATTGTTAACGAGCAAAATACAAAAACATAAACATAATTTAAATGAAAGTAAAGAGTTGATAAAAATTAATGTTTTCGTTTAAATTAAGATTTCTATGTCCGTCTCTCCCTCATTCAATTTTGATCAAATGTGAACCAATTTCATAGAAAAGATGTGTCACACTAAACGTTATTCCTATAAAATCATTGTTGTTAATCCATGTCTTCAACCATGCCATGCTCATAGTAGATAAATTCAATAACGAAGAGGTAATAACAAACTCTCAAATTATGTAGCTCGTCAATCAACATCAAAACTCTGTAGAAAGAAAAATGAAATGGCATTTGAATTCTGTGAAATTCAAACTAAACAAAAGAAAAGAATATAAACTCAAACCAAACTCGAAACAAAGCAAGCCAATACCAATCCAATCAAGTCAAAAAAGAAAAAACAAATGAAGAATCCAAGTGAAATTTCGAGGGACCCTAGATTTTGATTAAAAATAAAGAAGAGGGTTGTTGGGGCCCAAGAAATGGTGACTCACTAGGAGAAGTTATTATTTCTGATCTGGTAAGCTTTCATCTCAGGAATAAAAGAATAAGACTTGAAAAATGATTTAAGCTCCCTCAAATAAATTCACTTTGAGACCATATAGTATTAGGATAAGCTCAATGTTATAACGATACAGTAGAATTTTCTTTGCAGGGGATTATAACCTAAAATAATGTCTTAATCAAAGATTCATGATGTTTATAAAATGACTTCAATACCATTAACAGAGCCACTGCTTCCAGCAGGCATCCATAGCCTCAGCAAGGATGTCATTTAACCCACTCAAATGCTTTAATAGCATCCAATAGTTGTATCCACATGATGTATACTTCCATAAAAGTTAATTTAAAAGAGTTCATCTACTACCTCTTGACCCGACATTGCTTCCCTGCCAACAGGCTTGTTCGGTACCCTAGTGGGAGAACACGTGGCAAGTCCTCTTGTCTTTATGTTGACAAATGTTGTTTTTTCTTAAAGTTTTGGAACAATGAACAGTTCTCATGTCCATGCGTTTTGGTTTCCACTACTATGGAAGAACAAATCGTCCGCTATCATGTACATTCAGACACACAAGTTTTTTGCTAAGGAAAGGTAATATATATTTTTATTTAAAAAAATAATAATTTATTATTTTGCAATAATGTAGTTATTGAGATATTATTTTTTAAATTCTTCGGTGATTTTCATAGCCATGAAGTAGGATTGAAATTAGTAAAATGAATTATATAGCATCAAACCCCTATATACTTAAGTGTGCTTGAAGAAGTGGGATTGAAACTAGTAAAATGAATTACATAGCATCACTCATTCCAAAACTCATCTAGATTAAGTGTGTTTGATAATGGATTTTTCCTCACAATCAAGCCCACTTAGCTTGCTACCCCATTTGCAAAAATTTAAGAAGTATTGTGTCTTATGAACTATTGCATCAAGTGATCCTCACAAGGGTGAAGAAGTGGAATTTAAGCTAGAGAAATGAATCACATGGCATCAATCATCACCTGGTAACTAGGACTTTCTAAAAATTCACACATCCCAAGACTCGTATTGCTCTAGCATGCTTGACTATGGAGTTTTTTTCACTAAGAGAAACATTTCACAAAGTGGGATTTGAACTTGGGTGGGGAATCGAAGCAACAATTTTCCTCACAATCATTTGAGCTACACTCATTTGATAATTACAATAGAAAATATGCCCTATCTTCCCCAATATTAATGTTAAATCACTTAAAAAATTCAACCTTGAATTATGTCAAATAAACATGGCATTTAATGTTGGAAATTACCAAATGATGGAGGAAATGGTCATTGAAAAACAAATATGTAATAAGACCCTTTTGGACAATGGAAAACTTCATGTATATATAAAAAAATGGAGTTCATGTACATATTGTAGCACCCCCAAACATGGTGTAAATACATTCAAAGTAACCCAAAAATATAACACTCCCCCTTTATGAGGAATGTATTTTTACCAACACTTATTAGCTCCCTATGCAACTCCATTAAACATGCCAAGTACAAATATGTACTTGGTACAATATCATAATCAATCAATTTCTATTGAAAATGAATTTTTATACCTCCATCACAAGATTTATCGCAACATATCAAACCTCAATAGAATGTCAAGCACCCATGAAACCCAAGGGACATAACTATGTACCATAAGCCACCTGCTCAAATCCATCATCCTTGTTGGGAATTTTTGGTCCACGCCTGTGTTGACAGGCATTTGTGACACATCATGAATTTGAAAGGTAGATCTGGTCCGGGGTTGTCTATTTAACCCAAGCCCTTTGGTATAATCTACTCTAACGGGTTTTATGGATCCGTTAGCCAAGTAAGATCCTAAAATAACTAAAATACAAGGATTAATTACAGATACAACTCTATCAATCAACACTTTAATTACAAATTCTTAATTAACACTGTTTATGTACAATGGTTATATACAATTTACAAGATTTGAGCAAATCCTTGTGAAAGTAATTGTTTAAGATAATGGATCTAAATGAAATTAAATATAAAAAAAAAATATTCTAATATTCTAAATATCAAACTAGTAA
>SNQJ01S0027809.1:76300-88030 GCA_010110895.2 Picea sitchensis
GAAAACATAAACATAATTTAAACGAAAGTAAAGAGTTGATAAAAATTAATGTTTTCATTTAAATTAAGATTTCTATGTTCGTCTCTCCCTCATTCAATTTTGATCAAATGTGAACCAATTTCATAGAAAAGATGTGTCACACTAAACGTTATTCCCATAAAATCATTGTTGTTAATCCATGTCTTCAACCATGCCATGCTCATAGCAGATAAATTCAATAAGAGTTAATAACAAACTCTCAAATTATGTAGCTCGTCAATAAACATCAAAACTCTGTAGAAAGAAAAATGAAATGGAATTTGAATTTCGTGAAATTCAAACTAAACAAAAGAAAAGAATATAAACTCAAACCAAACTCGAAACAAAGCAAACCAATACCAATGCAATTAAGTCAAAGAAGAAAAAACAAATGAAGAATCCAAGTAAAATTTCGAGGGACCCTAGATTTTGATTAAAAATAAAGAAGAGGGTTGTTGGGGCCCAAGAAATGGCGACTCACTAGGAGAAGTTGTTATTTCAGATCTGGTAAGCTTTCATCTCAGGAAGAAAATAATAAGACTTGAAAAATGATTTAAGCTCCCTGAAATAAATTCACTTTGAGACCATATAGTATTAGGATAAGCTCAATGTTATAACGAGACAATAGAATTTTCTTTGTAGGGGATTATAACCTGAAATAATGTCTTAATCAAAGAGTCATGATGTTTATAAAATGACTTCAATACCGTTAACAGAGCCACTGCTTCCAGTAGGCGTCCATAGCCTCAGAAAGGATGTCATTTAACCCACTCAAATGCTTTAATGTCATCCAATAGTTGTATCCACATGATGTATACTTCCATAAAAGTTAATTTAAAAGCGTTTATCTACTACCTCTTGACCCGACATTGCTTCGCTGCCAGCAGGCTTGTTCAGTACCCTAGTGGGAGAACATGTGGCAAGTCCCCTTGTCTTTATGTTGACAAATGTTGTTTTTTCTTAAAGTTTTGGAACTATGAACAGTTCTCATGTCCATGGGTTTTGTTTTCCACTACTATGGAAGAACAAATCGTCTGCTATCATGTACATTCAGACACGCACGTTTTCTTCTAAGGAAAGGTAATATATATTTTTATTTTAAAAAATAATAATTTATTATTTTGCAATAATGTAGTTATTGAGATATTATTTTTTAAATTCTTCGGTGATTTTCATAGCCATGAAGTAGGATTGAAATTAGTAAAATGAATTATATAGCATCAAACCCCTATAACCTTAAGTGTTCTTGAAGAAGTGGTATTGAAACTAGTAAAATGAATTACATAGCATCACTCATTCCAAAACTCATCTAGATTAAGTGTGTTTGATAGTGGATTTTTCCTCACAATCAAGCCCACTTAGCTTGCTACCCCATTTGCAAAAATTTAAGAATTATTGTTTCTTATGAACTATTGCATCAAGTGATCCTCACAAGGATGAAGAAGTGGAATTTAAGCTAGATAAATGAATCACATGGCATCAATCATCACCTGGTAACTAGGACTTTCTAAAAATTCACCCATCCTAAGACTCGTATTTCTCTAGCATGCTTGACTATGGAGTTTTTTTCACTAAGAGAAACATGTCACAAAGTGGGATTTGAACTTGTGTGGGGAATCGAAGCAACAATTTTCCTCACAATCATTTGATAATTACAATAGAAAATATGCCCTATCTTCCCCAATATTAATGTTAAATCACTTAAAAAATTCAACCTTGAATTATGTCAAATAAACATGGCATATAATGTTGGAAATTACCAAATGATGGAGGAAATGGTCATTGAAAAACAAATATGTAATAAGACACTTTTGGACAACGGAAAACTTCATGTATATATAAAAAAATGGAGTTCATGTACATATTGTAGCACCCACAAACATGGTGTAAATACATTCAAAGTAACCCAAAAATATAACACTCCCCCCTTTATGAGGAATGTATTTTTACCAACACTTATAATCTCCCTATGCAACTCCATTAAACATGCCAAGTACAAATATGTACTTGCTACAATATCATAATCAATCAATGTCTATTGAAAATGAATTTTTATCCCTCCATCACAAGATGTTATCGTAACATATCAAACCTCCAAAGAATGTCAAGCACCCATGAAACTGAAGGGACATAACTCTGTACCATAAGCCACCTTCTCAAATCCATCATCCTTGTTGGGAATTTTCGGTCCACACCTGTGTTGAGGGGCGTTTGTGACACATCATGAATTTGAAAGGTAGATCTGGTCCAGGGTTGTCTATTTAACCCAAGCCCTTTGGTATAATCTACTCTAACGGGTTTTATGGATCCGTTAGCCAACTAAGATCCTAAAATAACTAAAATATGAGGATTAACTAAAGATACAACTCTATCAATCAACACTTTAATTACAAATGCTTAACTAACACTGTTTATGTACAATGGTTATATACAATTTACAAGATTTGAGCAAATCCTTGTGAAAGTAATTGTTTAAGATAATGGATCTAAATGAAATTAAATATAAAAAAAAATATTCTAATATTCTAAATATCAAACTAGTAAAGAAAGAATGAATAAGATTGTAAATGATATAACGAAAATAAAAAAGTATTTAACATTTAGATTATGCAATCACTATTCATTCACAAATTAACAAATTAAATAAATAATACACTGACTAACCTCTCGTTGATCAGCAGTGCTAAGCTAAATTCATCTCTTTGTATTTGTATGAGCTCCTCTTAACCTATGTCAAGTGTAAACCTATGACAAAGACAAGCGTAATACTTCCTTAAGAAACTCAAAGAAATCTTTTATATTCCAGAATGAGTTTATGATGATAGAAAGACAAACGATTATATATCATGTGACTTTAGAATGCCCAAATAACTGAAAAATGAAAGAAATTTCAATCCTCAGTAAATGGTGTTACCAGCTATTTAGTATTAGATGTAAACTCAAAATACTTGAATAGATGATCGACTACAGATATTAAAGGAACCAAAACATAATGAACCGTATAAATGAAAGCATAACATGAAAAGTTATATGCAGAACAGTCTAAATCTAGTTCAATACAAATAAAGTTTCATATTGAGAAATCATATGAGAAATCATATTAACATTGCACAATCTACAAAAGGACAAAATCCAAAGAGTAAATTGTATCTCATATAGCTTCAATATAATAAGTTCATCATAAGTTCCAAAAGGATTTTTTGGGATAATAGACTCTTAAAGATTGAAAAACTTAATACATAAATGATAGAAATTAACCATGTATTGATAAAACAAACTAAAGCTAATTTAAATCAATGCATAATCAATTAATCAAAGAGTATGAAAATATTATAATGAAAAAAAAACCATTTTACTCAGAGGACAAAGGCCATAAGCAACCTGGAATTCCATATTCTTTTTTGAAAACACTTGACCATTCTCTCAAATATTCCAACCATCTGTTACTCCATTTGAAAATAATTTTTTTTACAAAAGTTATAATATACAAAAAAGAAAGGATAAAAATCCTCTTCTCAATTTCCTCGATCTTCTCGGCTCTAATATTTCTCATATATTTATGCAATGAATGAATAGTCTGCGTTTCACTAACAATTTCTGCCACCTGAAATTTTCCTTGTAAAGAAACACAAATATATCTCAAATCGTGAATTTGTTTAGGAAAAATCTCGTGTATAAGATAAATGGGTCCATTTTACAGATGGGTTTTCAATTGGTTCTTTAGATCCCTTACGGTTTGGCTGAAACAGGTCCCACAAAATCAGTTGTCTGTTCTTGAACACATTTCCAAATCTTATCTATTGTTTCTCATAAATTATTTGCAACAATCCAATATTATTTTTGGATCAATTATCTTAAACGTATTTAGATAATAAAATCAAGCCATGATCAGATCTATACCAAATAAATGATAATAAAAACTTGTGAAACAAAAAGAAACCAAATTAGTAACCTAAAAATTGTGTATAAAACAAAATCTACAACAACAAAATTAAAATGAATTTAAACTAAATATAAGTTATAAACAAACATTGTTTATATTTTCATTTCAAATATGATCTGAAAATTCTAGAAGCTTCAAGTTGATGGGGCAGAGAAAAATATTAATTCTCAGATTTCACAAAATCAAACAAATGATAGATAATTCTTTTTTTATTTTGATTTTGAAATGAGATACAAAATCACAAAAGAATTTAATTAATTAAACCTACCAAATGATTTTTTGAAAATGATTGCTAATGAGAAAAATATGAAAAAGTAATCATAATTTAAACAAAAGTAAACAGTTGTTAAAAATTAATGTTTTCGTTTAAATTAAGATTTATATGTTTGTCTCTCCCTTATTCAAATTTGATCAAATGTGAACCAATGTCATAGAAAAGATGTGTCACAATAAACGTTATTCCTATAAAATCATTTTTATTAACCCATGTCTTCAACCAAGCCATGCTCATAGTAGATAAATTCAATAAGGAAGATGTAATAACGAACTCCCAACTTATGAAGCTCGTCAATCAACATCAAAACTCTGTAGAAAGAAAAATGAAATGGCATTTGAATTTCATGAAATTCAAACCAAACAAAAGAAAATAATATAAACTCAAACTAACCTCGAAACAAATCAAACCAATACCAATCCAATCAAGTCAAAGAAGAAAAAAAAAACGAAGAATCCAAGTAAAATTTCGAGGGGCCCTATATTTTGGTTAAAAATAAAGAAGAGGGTTGTTGGGGCCCAACAATTGGAGACTCACTGGGAGAAGAAGTTATCTCTGAACTGGTAATATTTCATCTCAAGAAGAAAAGAAAAAGACTTGAAAAAATATTTAAGATCCTTGAAATAAATTCACTTTGAGACCATATAGTATTAGGATAAGTTCAATGTTATAACCAGACAATAGAATTTTTTTCACAGGGAATTATAACCTGAAATAATGTCTTAATCAAAGAGTCATGATGTTTATAAAAGGAATTAAATACCATTGACAAAGCCATTGTTTCCAACAGAGATCCATAGCCTCGGCAGGGATGTCATTTAACCCACTCAAATGCTTTAATCCCATCCAATAGTTGTATCCACATGATGTATACTTCCATAAAATTTAATTTAAAAGAATATATCTGCTACCTCTCGACCTGACATTTCTTTGCTACCAACAGGCCTGCTCAGTACCCCGATGAAGTTGTCTTGGTATCATGTATGCATTTACCTACTGTCAGCGAGCACGTTTAGTACCCCGACGGGTTTACACACACTTCCCACTCTTAATTTCTTCCAACCCTCTTATTCCACTTTTAAATAATAATATAATTATAGATTTATTGATGACAAAGAGAGCGGAGTGGTACTGGAGGTTAATTGCAATACAGGTGAATAGTTGATCTTGTTATATATTTCCTTTCAAAATTGAAAGTTTTATCATGGTTTAGAGATTTTAGATTTCATTTAAGAAATCATCTAGAGAATGGGGAAGCACTTAAAAGTGATTCCTTAAGAATATGGATGACGCAAAAAGTTTAAATATCATCGTAATTCTCAAAGATTTTAACCACATCTTTGATGTAATACTCTGGCAAAGAAAATTTGAGGACAAAACGAAAGTGACAATTGACTTAAAAATCAATTGTCTCAGCTATATCTTAATATCAGGACCTCTTTAAACTATTTCAAATTGCTTGAAAAACATAAGTCTTAAAATGAATGTTTCCTTTGACAATCTCTCTTTGATCAGAAATATATTTATTCAAAAAGAACAAGAAGAAAGTTCAATCAAAGAAAGCAAAAAATAAAAAAAAACACACAACAAATCGAATCAGATTTTATTAATGGGATTCAAAATCAGAAGTATATCAAAACAAACAAAATTGAAATAGAAAAACCTCACTTTTAAAAATAATTTGACCAAAAACAAAACCAATCCAACCTCTCATAGAGAAAGAGGATCAAAAGGAAGAACAACACAGTTCATAGTTTTTCATATAGGAAGGTTCATTTCTTAAGATAGTGATGCATGATACATCATTTTGACCAAGCTTATTATTAAAAGTCACAAAAAAATCCTTAACCAGGATGTGTGCAATCATGTGCAGTGGTAAGCTATGTTTGTTAGTGTAAAAATAAGATCAAATCCCTAATCTATTTATTAATGCTTCATAATATCTGAAATCATTGCATGATGCTGCCAAATTTTGAAAAATAAACATTTAATCAAGACAGTTGCGAAAAGGAAAAAGAAAGGAATTGAAAGAAGACTTCCCTCACAACATTCAGACGATGGTTCTCTTTGCATAACCACATGCCTTCATAATTGCATTATTCAAAAGAAAAAAGGTGAAAAGGAAAGAAAAACCCAAAAGGACTATATTCCTACACCTACTCTAACTTCTACATAGATCAAAATGCTAAGTAAAATCATATTTCCATTTCATCCATAAGAGCATCTTCAATCCTGCAAGGCATAGAAAGTCGAAAATCAGAATAAACGAATGTAGTATTTGCAGATACAAAATAAATATGTCATGCTTACCTCATATGTATTCATTTAAAAACACAGCAAGAACGACCTTACGATTCTTTTGAGACTTCTTGATGTATGAAACCTCCAACCATTTTGCAATCTTGTCATAAAAATTATACTGCAAACTATGACTTCAATGAATTATATATGTCAATGGGGAACACATCATAAAAGGATTCATGACATCAATTATANTCTTCAATCCTGCAAGGCATAGAAAGTCGAAAATCAGAATAAACGAATGTAGTATTTGCAGATACAAAATAAATATGTCATGCTTACCTCATATGTATTCATTTAAAAACACAGCAAGAACGACCTTACGATTCTTTTGAGACCTCTTGATGTATGAAACCTCCAACCATTTTGCAATCTTGTCATAAAAATTATACTGCAAACTATGACTTCAATGAATTATATATGTCAATGGGGAACACATCATAAAAGGATTCATGACATCAATTATATTATTGGTTTGAACACTTCCTTTAATGAGATGGATCGTTTCAAAACGCGAAGCATAATCATTAAAATTTGAACTAACCAAACAATAAATATGCAATGTAGAATATTTGATCTCCATAAGAATGAGTGCATTGTCTTTTTCAAAAATAAATCATGTAAAATCATCTTGCAACATGTATTTTTTCCACACCATGGGTGAAAGTGAAAGAGTGTCAAATTTGACTTCATAAATGTTATGTTCGAAATTAATTTCACCAAATCTTGTCATATCGAAAAGATCTGATTGTGATGGAAAAGAGTAAGATACCATGGGTAAAGTATCATGTCCACCAAAATCTCAGAAGAGATAGGGATATAAAGAGTAAAATGAATCAGAAATGAGCACATCAAAAGAAACTCTTGAGCTATGATATTTAACAATGGTATTCTCAAGACATTGCTCTTTACTTTCCTTAAGACTTTCACTCTGTTTTGGTGATAATTCCTTCAACATAATATGATCATCTAAATTTTCCTCATGTATTATAGACAATTCAAAAATTTCATGACAAACATCTGATCTTTCATGTGGATAAGGTATGATTTCTGGATGAAGGTTTAAGGTTTCTTCTTCAAATTGCAGATTTACATCTCTAATCAGTTTCATAGGAATGTTAGAATACTTAAGATCGTTTTCATCACCTAAGTGTTCTTCAATAACTGAATTTAAGTACTAATTAGAGCAAGAGTTAGAATAATATGGGCGTTCACCTTGTCCCAACATCAAATCTTCTTCCATGATGGTCGAGGACTGAGTATACAATGGTTCAGAGGAAAAACCAGTTTGATTGTCAGTAAGAACCTTTTCAATAGATTCTACCTCGCTTGCTTGTTCAAAAAATTTGGATGGATTCCTCTCATCCTGCAAACAAAATTATTCTCACAATTGAGTGATAGGATTTGTAACTGATTCATTAAATTTGAGATTGAAAATAATTGGATGAAAAGGGCACAAACATCAGAGAGGAGATTCAGTACAAACGACATGTCATCAAGTTGAAACTTACCGAGAACATGATGGATGCTCGCTAAAAATACTTTTGGAGATGAATTGTCATTGATTAGTAAAGCATGAAATTCTTTACATAATTGATTGTAATCATATATTTCAAAAGCATATAAAAATTCCTCTATATATTGAAACCAACGAATAATGTGATATGTTGTAAAAGACTCAAACCAATGTTTAATCCAACCCCTAAAAGTAAAAGAGAACAATCTGCATAAAATCTTTAAATCGAAAATATCATGCTTGATTCATTTATACCAAAACTTGTTAAGATGGTATTTTGCAAATAAATCCCCCCCGCCATCAAATGTGAGTTTGGACAACTGAGAGACTATCTCATTGGGAATATTAGGTAATGCAAAGTGGAAAGCATGTTCCAACACAATGATTTATTGAGCTATGGGGAATTAAATACATTCAAAACAAAGAATCCTGCAAGGCCAGCTTGTCAGTCTGGTCCTCCTTCTAGCGCCATTTTTTGAAGGGAGCTTGTGACACACCGTCAACAGGAAGGGTAGATTTTGTACGGGGTTGTCTATTTAACCCAAGTCATTTGGTATAATCTACTCTAACAGGTTTTATGGCTCCGTTAGCCAACTAAGATCATAAAACAACTAAAATATGACAATTAACTAAATATACAACTCTATAAATCAACACCTTAATTACAAATGCTTAACTTACAGTGTTTATGTATAATGGTTATATACAATTTACAAGGTGTGAGCAAAGCCTTGTGAAAGTAATTGTTTAAGATAATGGATCTAAATGAAATTAAATATAAAAAAAATTATTCTAATATTCTAAATATCGAACTAGTAAACAAAGAATGAATAAGATTGTAAATGAAATAATGAAAATAAACAAAGTATTTAATGTTTAGATGATGCAATCACTATTCATTCACAAATTAACGAATTAAATAAATAATGCACTAACTAACCTCTCGTTGATCAGTAGTGCTAAGCTAAATTCATCTCTCTGTATTTGTATGAGCTCCTCTTAACCTGTGTCAAGTGTAAACCTATGACAAAGAAAATCATAATACTTCCTAAAGAAACTCAAAAAAGTCTTTTATATTCTAGAACAAGTTTATGATGAAAGAAATACAAACGATTATATATCATGTGATTTTAGAATGTCCAAATACCTGAAAATGAAATAAATTTCAATCCTCGGTAAATGGTGTTACCAGTTATCTAGTATCAGATGTAAACTCAAAATACTTGAATAGATGATCAACCACAGATATTAAAGGAACCAAAATATAATGAACCATATAAATGAAAACATAACATGAAAAATTATATGCAGAACAATCTAAAGCTAGTTCAATACAAATAAAGTTTCATATTCAGAAATTATATGAGAAACAATATTAACATTGCACAATCTACAAAAGGAAAAATGATAAAGAGTAAATTGTGTCCCATATAGCTTCAGTATAATAAGTTCATCATAAGGTCCAAACGGAATTTTTGGGATAATAGACTCTTAAAGATTGAAAAAATTAATACATAAATGATACCAATTAACCATGTATTGATAAAATAGACTAAGGCTAATTTAAATCAATGCATAATCAATTAATCAAAGAATATGAAGATATTATAATGAAAACAAAACCATTTATTCATAGGAAAAAAACCATTAAGAAACCTGGAATTCTATATTCTTCTTTGAAAATACGTGTCCATTATCTCAAAGATTCCAACCATATGTTACTCTATTTGAAAAGAAAAAAAAATTACAAAAGATAAAATATACAAAAAAAAGGATAAAAATCATCCTCTCAATTTCCTTGATCCCCTAAGCTCTGAACTTTCTCATATATTTATGCAATGAATGAACAGTCAGGGCGTCACTAACAATTTCTACAACGTGAAATTTTCCTCATAAAGAGACACAAATATCTCTCAAATCCTGCATTTGTTTGGGAACAATCCCTTGTGAAAGCTAAATGGGTCCATTCTACAGATGGGTTTTCAATCGTTTCTTCAAATTCCTTTCAGTTTGGTTGAAACAAGTCCCGAAAAACTGTTTGTTTGTTCTTGAACGCATTTCCAAATATTACTTGTTGTTGCACATAAATTATTTGCAATAATCCAATATTATTTTTGGATCAATTATCTTGAACGTATTTAGATAATAAAATCAAGCCATGTTGAGATTTGTACCAAATAAATGATAATATAAACCTCTGAAACAAAAAGAAACCAAATTAATAACCTAAAAAATTGTGAATAAAACAAAATCTACAACAATAAAATCAAAATGAATTTAAACTAACTATAAGTTATAACGAAACATTGTTTATATTTTCTTTTCAAATATGATCTGAAAATTCTAGAAACTTCAAGTTGATGGAGAGGAGAAAAATATTAATTCTGGGTTTTCACAAAATCAAACAAATGATAGATAATTCTTTTTTGGTTTTGATTTTTATTTTGAAATGAGATGCAAACTAACAAAACAATTTAATTAATTAAAACTACCAAATGATTTTATGAAAATGATTTCTAACGAGCAAAAGATGAAAACATAATCATAACTTAAACGAAAGTAAACCGTTGATAAAAATTAATGTTTTTGTTTAAATTAAGATTTCTATGTCCGTCTCTCCCTCATTCAAATTTTATCAAATGTGAACCAATGTCATAGAAAATGTGTGTTGCAATAAACATTCTTCCTGTAAAATCATTCTTATTAATCCATGTCTTCAACCAAGCCATGCTCATAGCAGATAAATTCAAAAAGGAAGAGGTAATAACAAACTCCCAAATTATGAAGCTCGTCCATCAACATCAAAAATCTATAGGAAGAAAAATGAAATGGCATTTGAATTTCATGAAATTCAAACCAAACAAAAGAAAATAATATAAAATAAAACCAACCACAAAACAAAACAAACCAATACCAGTCCAATCAAGTCAAAGAAGAAAAAAAATGAAGAACCCAAGTAAAATTTCGAAGGACCCTAGATTTTGATTAAAAATAAAGAAGGGGGTTGTTGGGGCTCAACATATTTCTCCTGTCCTATCGTTCTTAACGTTGGGGAGTTTTAGACATAGGGCTCGTTTAGAGTTGTCCGAAAAAAACCCCAAATCACCGGCATATTAATCCTTGGTCAAGGTTGAGGAAGGTCTCATCCAAGATACAGAGAGGATCACAAAGACCATAAGGTCTTGTCACAGGGTTGAATGTTTAAACACACGACAAATCACTATAATAGGAATCCATGTAACTCATGTCTGATAAACAATTAGGACTAAGAATTAAAACAATATATACATGTTCAACTCATACATAGTAGACTCACAATGAATCAAAATTGCCATATATGTATCACTGGAAACATTCCATCATATCAGAGATATACATTATGTAGGACAAACACATATGATAGACATAGACCTTCATATCCTTACTATATATAAAACCTCAAAGTTACAACATGTTGTGCTATGCGCATTGATTCAAAACTCAGATATATCATAGACATGAGATTATATTCAATGCATTACAATATTACAATAGACTAAGACTGAGCTCAATACTATAGATTCAATAGACTCACTAAGACGCCTGACAAGATAGCTCTACTTCTGATGTTAGAGATTCCTTTTATAGCTTTCTATGTTGGGGAGTGTTGTCTCTTTCTTCTCTACTCCACTTGTTTGT
>SNQJ01S0027810.1:0-15571 GCA_010110895.2 Picea sitchensis
ACATCTTCTCTTTTCTCCTTTCCCTTTTTCTGATTCAACTGGAATGTTAAGTTCTTCAAATATTGCTTCAGCTCCTCCATAGATGGATCTATATGCTTGTACTCATTTTCTTCTAATTGTAATGTTGCTTGCAGAGCCTCACCCTGGGTCTATAATTTCTATTATTTCAAAGGATGCATAAAGTGTGGCAACATAGAATTAACAAACAAATGTCTATGCTATGTATCAGTAATGGTGTAATTTAACTTACCTTTTATCCTCTTGAACTTCTGGTCCACTTCCCATACTGATTCTCCTGGTTTCTGCTTAATCTCTATCATTTCATTCATAAATTGGTCTTCTAAGCTTGGTTTATGAAATTCATTTATTAACTGCCTCTTCACATCTGCTACAGTTGTAGGTACTCCTGTCGGATTATTTCCTGTGAGACCCATGTACCAATCTAATGTGTGGTCTCTGAATGTGATTTCCATCTGTGCGACTTTTGTATCTTTGTCTGTAATATGATTGGCCACCCATATATTCTCACAGATGAACAAATTATTTTCTAGATCATCTGACCTGTCCCCTCAGAACTCTGGTAACCTAATAGTTAGATCTTTTCCTTTCATTGTGAAATTTGTTCAACTACCACCGTCGCACGGTGTGGAAACTTGATTGGTATTTGTTGAACTTTCACTTATACTATTGGACCCACGTCATGAAAAAATTCTTCTACCACTAATCACTTGTTGGTTAACCAATTTTTCTTTCTCAATTGTCTTAGTCCCACATGGGGTTGTGGGTTCCACACTAATTCAGAGCTGGATTAGAGAGCCTTCTCCTGCACCAGACCCATGACCTCTAGTTTTCCTCTCATATGTGGCACGCAAGATATCCTCAATCTTCCCTGTGGCGCAGAGATCCTCTACCTCTTCCTCATCATTTTCCAAGCCCTCTCACTTGGCCACTTCCCTCTTCTTTGTATTCATCCTATACTGGTAGGGTCATCCATTGCATGTCACACCTGCAATCCTTATGATTTCCCTAGTTTTCTCATCATCCATCATGATGGGGTCCATTGCTTCCTTCTTATGGCCTCTCTCCAGAGCCTTCTCCATATCTTAGATCCTCCTTAATTCTTCCCCCAACTCCCCCATGTGCACAGAGTGATCTAGTTTTATGATTCCATGGTCATCACACCAGGGGTAGAATTCCATGGCCTGAACATCCCTTTCTACCACTGCATCTTCTTCACCAAACCCCTTCTTGGCTATTCTTCTGAGTTTCAGTTGACAACAGAACCATTTGTTGGACGTATGGGCTTACCCGAGTTCTACCTTAGTTCTTCAACAAAACCCTTATCACCATCGACTTTTTTGGTAAACTAGAAGGCTACACCACACACAGAGTGCACAATGCACTCTCATCCAAGATGGTTTATGGGTGACTGTAGGACATAGGTGTCTATAGTCATGGAAGGGGTTGGAATTGTTTTTCTTTTACTTCTTTTCTACTTTAACATGCATTCTACTACAATATTCATTAGATCCATTAATTCATTCATTGATAATACTCATTATGCATATATATTCTAGTGTGAATTGTAATTAAAACCATCCATTCATCTAACTATTCAACCATGATTGCAGAAATAGTAAAAACATTCAGACACATTGCAACATAGCATTTTACCATGGTTCACCCCCCCTGGGGCTATGTCCACAAAGATATTCTTCTTTCTTATTCATCAAAAAGGCACTACGCGCATTACATCATAGGATAATAGAGATTAGTCAGGTGGACTAGTGCCGCATCAAGCTCTACAACTTGCAACCTGACCCTCAACTACACCTCCAGATTGGCTCCATCTGAGCTCTGCAGCTCTCAACCATACAAAATCCAGACTCAAAAAGGTTTTCCAAGTACTTTATTCATGAAAAAAGTCATACAAATATCTCACACAAAAGCATAGATGCCTCAATCTACCTTATACTTCTTCTATTTATGCTACAAAATTGGGTTAAAAACCTTACAATACATCCCAAAACCCTAACCCTAACATGTCTAGGTTTGTCCACATATACGTTGAATTTCGACAAATCCTGTCACGCGCGCTACTTTTTCTCAAAATATGGTGCACTCTCCTTCTTGGTTAAATATACCTCATTTGTTGCAATATTCTTGATCTTTGCTCTAAATTTGACTCTTCTCCACCATAAGCCTATGCCAACATGCATCTATTCATATTCTGATATGTATAGCTCATAAAGCACACTCAAAAATTATATAAAACTCTTCATAACATACACATTACCTATACCATATAAACATGTAGTCCCCCTTCCAAGATAATATCTTAGTCCATAGCACTTCATAGATCTTAGAGGAACTGTAGGGTGACCCTCACAAAGTAGTTGATCTCAAAGAAATTTTATGGGAATTCATATACTTAGGATTAAAATTTTGTTGAAACTTGAAAACTCATTAAATAATGGGTCAAAACATAGGATGTAGGAATGGTGGTTCCCACAATAGCCACATTGTCATCAACCATGTTTTCCCCCTGAAGGGAAACTACTTCTAGACTACCCTCTCCGAGGTGCATTGATGTTGCTTGGATGAGCTCTCCTACTCATATCTTCCATTTCTAGCATGACATTTTATTCCTTCCAACCTAACATCATCCATGAGCTCCTTCAGATATCTCTACCATGGTATATCAACTCCTATTCTTTACATTTCAAATGATATGTGCTTTCACAAATGGTACTTCAGGCTTCATCTTTTTAGTTGATGTGTTATGATTTCATGTGTGGGTTTCTTACCTAGAAGTATGTGATGGTTTCTAACCTGTCATGAAAGTAATAAAAATTGGTTATATCTTATAGCACTTCTTAATGCTAATAATTTTATTATTTTTTCTTGTTTTACCATGGGGGGACATGTTTTCCTTACATAAATGTTGTCTTGACTTGGGATTAATTGTACTATTGGTGATCTAGTTGAGTATTTTGTCCATTCCCTAACCACATCTAACACTTTCAATCATTTCCCTTCACTACCATCGCATTCATAAAATAAATATTATCCTTGCTTATATTTGACTTATCAAATCTCATCGAGCAAGGTCTAAATGAAAAAAAATGTAAGCCAAAAATCCTAGAGGTGAAAAGAAATAATGTTAAAAAAGAAAAAATAAATAAGCTAGAGCTATGTTACTTCATTAAACATGCCCAGCCCCAAAGTCCTATGCTACAAAACACATATCTAAATAAAAGGAATGGGGAAAATCAAAGAAAATGTAAAAAGGGGTAATAAAAAGGTGTTGAGGCAATATTTCTAAGAAAATCTCCCTCTCAAAAGCTTACAAGTACAAAAAATGAAGATTTATATCTCCAAAAGGCTAGTTGGACCAGCAAAATATCTCATACATCATTAAAAATGACTTTAAGGGTCAAAATATAAAGTTTTCCTTCCTTTTTTCCTAGGTATTGACACATGTAATAGGGATAAAAGTTGCTCCACCATGGTAAGCTTAAGCAATTTATAAAATTAACCTATGTTAAGATGTTGCTAGAGGATATTATTTAATGTTTGTTTCCTAATGATCTGTTTTGAACCTTAACGCATCATTATAGGTGGGCACCCCACATTGGAATCCATGTAATATTTGAATTGGCTCTGAACCAAATGAATGGGAAAGACTCGATACTTGCAAGATAATTTGACAATTTATGAAGGTTATCTAAACTATGTAAAAGATGATGAATTAAATGAAAAGAAAAATAATAATGAAGGAGAGAAAAGAGTGAGGAATGGAGGTCAGCCTGTTGTCCTTCCCATTACCCTAACTCTCCCTATTTCCTCATGTAATTTCACTCCCAATGGGTCTTTTGGCCAAGGAGAGGAGGATGAATAACATTGTAACTAAATATTTTTGAATGAATCATTGAGCCCCATTCGAATTTGGTTTTCCCATTGAGTTTCCAAGGTAAAATATGTGTTCATTGTCACTTATTGTTATGTTTGTTGTTGGGGAAAATTTGTGTTCATTATCACTGATTTCTATGTTTGTTGTTGGGAAATTCATTTCTATGAATGCATAGGTCTGAAGTAATTCTTTGTATTTTATCAATAGTGTTGGATTACTAAGAGGGGGGGGAGGTGAATCAGTAATAACGATTTTTAATCCTTTTTAACCACAGTATATACGTGTTGCTTATCTTTATGATCAATATACCATTATCATTCAAAGACTGCAGAATAAATAAATCATGAACAATGAACAATCATACACATATACAGTACACTAGTATTTTCATGTGGAAACCCAACGAGGGAGAAAACCACATAACACTTTTTCTTATATGTCTTTAAGAATTACATTCATTGGAAGCACCAACTTCCTTTGTTATCCAGCTGCAACCCCCTATATTTTTAGTCTACAACTTGAGGGACATTCCAACTCCCCAATTCTATGTCTACAACTAGAAGGAGGCTACAACCCCCTATGTTCTCCAGCTACAACCGTAAGGTGGCTACAACCACCTATCCTTTCCCCATTAAACCACCCTAAAATATAAGTTTCAAATAAATGAAGAAACCATTGCCACACTGTCACTATGAGATATACCATTGTAAACCTGTACCAATAACCTATAGTCAACATGTACCAATAACCTGTGATCAACTTGTACCAACATATACCAAAATATACCAACAACATGTACCAACAATCTTCTCAATAGATCAGATCTAATAACATAGATCTCATACCCAATATCACAAGAATATCACTCACACCATGTGAATCTATGTCTCTCTAGTCATGTTCCATACATGTGCATACAATCATAATCATGTGTAATAACCCTCACATGAAATAGACATCAAACCCTCACTGTTATGCAACCTCAAACTATACCAACAACTTCAGCAATACACCATAACCAAAATACCTCAACCATGTACCATAAAACCCTCAACCATGTACCAAGAAATACAAGATATGCCTCAACACTCAAACTAACAAGAAGTACCAATGATAAATATCAAACATACCAACACTGTATTTCTATAGATCTGACTCATACAAAAATTTCCATACTACCATCAACCTCTCTAGGGAAAATCCTGAATCTCCCATAACCATATCTCATGTAGACAACAATATCCAACTACACATAAGAATATGGCATACCTTTTTAACCTGTAGATAGATATGCTGTACCTGATCACTGTAGAACTTCTTGGAAACTTGCTTTCATACTCTAGAGACCTGGCATCCTCATCAAATCAAGTTTTTATGGATTTTCCCAACTTTACGTGACCTCTTCCACTGCATCCCACATATGTGCGCGCCCTCCTCCACTGCAACATTCATATATATGCGACCTCTTACACTTCAGCCCATGTACACCTAAAAAACTAGGGTTTTTTCAGAAATTCTGCAACTCCGAAACTTTCTTCATCAACCCTTATTTGTTTCCTGTGACTTGCGTAACTTCATATGTATTAATGAGTACCTGTAATAAACCTTTCACAAATAATTGACATTCAATGTGCTCAATAGGTGCTAATCAAAGGCCCTTGATCTCTTATTTATACTTTCCAAGTAGCTTCCTCAAGGGGTTACCTTCTAACTAACTTTACCCAACTTCCTTCTTTTAGGGATAACCCACTTCTAACCACTTGTCCACTTACAATCACTTTATCCACAAATAGTAAACTCACCACTTCTAGTTGAAAATACTTTATTTTTAATTATTTTATTTTTCCAAAAACTTAACTCATGATTAACTCCTAGTTACAACCATTTTGACTAGTAAACTTCTTCTAGGAGTTTCTAGAATAAATTGACTTCTTTGACCTTCTAGGGAATTCTAGATAACTCATGAGGGTTCTTCAAATTCACAAGGCCATAACTCTCTAACCGTGAGGAGTTATGTCAGGTTCCACATATCACCATAAATGGCATGACATGTACTATCCATCTAGAGTAGTTTTACTTGCAAATACACTAATATTCATACCCTTATACCTTAAACAAACTCGATTCCCTTAACCATAATTTTGGGGCTACCAGAATTGATCCAAAGGTTGACATCAATGAAAACCAACCCAATTAATCAACAATATCCCCTTTTGACATTAATGGAAACACTTTGATGCAACATTGAATTCATATCATTCATGATCCCTCTGTGACCATCAATCCCCTTGGAAACATGCCTATGTGCTCTCTCTCCATGCATCTGATGAATCTCCCCCCCTTTAACATCAATGGAAAAATTAAATTCCCTTTAGGGTTGCTCCCCTTGACTGAACTGTCCCTAGGGATTCTCCCCTGACTGAACTCTCCCTGAGACTGCTCCCCCAAAGTGAATTGTCCTATTTATGGTGCTTCCACGTGTAATTTTAATACATATAAGAATAGCATTCAAAATTCATTGTGGGGAACAAAATATGCCAAGTTTTTTACGAAGATAGTCAAAGGCTTCCCTTTGAAGCAGTTTTGTAAAAATGTCTACAATATTTTCTTTGGCCCCAACATACTCAACTCGAATGTTCTTTTCTGCAACCTTTTCCCATAGAAAATGATACTTGATTGGAATGTGCTTCATCTTAGAGTGCATCACTGGATTCTTTGAGATACTAATGGTGCTTGTATTATCACAATATATTGGAATGGGCTCATAATACTCAGCATGTATATCTATCAAAGTTTGTTTCATCCATAGAGCCTATGTACAACATGTTTCTTCTATAATATACTCTTCTTCGGTTGTAGACAATGATATTGATGATTGTTTCTTTCTTATTCAAGATACCAAACTCTCACCCAAGTAGAATGTTGCTCCACTTGTACTTCTTCGGTCATCAATGCAACCTGCCCAATCTACATCTGTGTAGGAAATAAGTGATAGATAATTTCCTTTTGGATACCATAATCCAAACTCTTTTGTTCCCTTGAGATATTTGAATATCCTCTTTACTGCTAGAACATGTGATTCCTTTGGTGTTGCTTGAAATTGTGCCACCTGTCCAACTTCCTGCATTACATATGGTATGGATGTTGTCACATAAAGTAAGTTGGCAATCATTGACATGTACTGCCACTGATATGTAGACTTTGAATCGTCATCTTTACTCAACTTACAACTAGTCTGCATAGGAGTATTAACTAGTTTACAATCTTCCATTCTGAACCTCTTTAGCATTTCTCTGATATACTTGGATTGAGAAATAAAAATGCCTTGGTTTCTTTGACATATCTAAAGACCCAAAAAGAAGGATAATTATCCAAGTAGTGACATTTCAAATCCATTTTGCATATCCTTTGCAAATTTCTGGCTCATTATGTCATCATCACTTCCAAAGATAATATCATCAACATAAACTTCAATTAACAAAATACTATCTTGACTTACTTTGATGTAGAAGTTGTTGTCTACATTTCCTTTCTTGAACCCTTGCTGTTGTAAATATTTGTTGAGTCTAGAATACCAAGCTCTGGGGTCCTATTTGAGACCATACAATGCCTTCTTCAACCTACAAACATAATTTTCATTCTCTGACAACTGAAATCCTTCTGGTTTCTTAATGTAGACTTATTTTAGATCCCCATTCAGGAAGGTTGATTTCACATCCATATGACACACTTTAATATTTGTGTAGCATGCATAAGCGAGTATCAATATGATTAATTCCATTCTGACAACTGGGGAAAACATCTCTTCAAAGTTGATACCTTCAACCTAAGTGTATCATTTACATACCAATCTAGATTTTTTCCTGGTAACTTGTCCATCTTCATTCAATTTGTTTCTAAAGACCCACTTTGTGTCGATCACATTCTTGTACCTTGGCCTTGGAACCAATTCCCAAGTGTCGTTCTTTTCTATATGATCTAACTCTTCATCCATGGATTTTATCCAGAATTCATCATTGTTGGCCTCTTCAAAGTTGCTTGGCTCAATCAAAGATAAGAGTGCTAGGTGTAGTTGTTCTGGTGAACGAATTCTTCTTCTAGTCTCAACTCCTGCATCTTTGTTCCCGATGATATGATATGATGGATGATTCTTCTGTTTGCGTCTAATAGGTGTCTTTGGAGGTACTTTAAGATCTTGTTGTTCTTGTTCTTTTGTTTCCAACTGGTCTTGTTCATTTTCTTCTTATGCTACTTCTTCTTCCTTTGCTTCTTCTTCGTGAAATTGTTCTATTGAACCCTTTTATTCTTCCTTTATTCTTCGTCCACTTGTCTCATCAAATGTCACATTGATGCTTTCCACAAATTTTTTGAGCCTTATATTGAAACATTTGTATTCTTTTCTTCTACTCAAGTACCCAACAAGTATGCCTTTGTCCACATGAGAATCGAACTTTCCCATTCTGCCATATTACCTTTTGATCTAGCATTTGCTTCCAAAAACTCTGAAGTGCTTCACATTCACTGGTATTCCTTTCCATTGCTCATAGGGAGTTTTATTATTGTTGTTTATGAGCATTACTCTGTTTTGAATGTGAATTGTTGTATGCACTGCATGTGTCCAAAATATGTCTGTCAACTTGGAATCCATTAACATAGTTCGATCCATTTCTTGTACTGTCGTATTCTTCCTTTTGACGACTCCATTCTATCGTGGTGTCCTAGAAACGAAGAATTGCCTTTTTATCCCATGCTTGTTGCAGAAGTCCATAAATTCCTTTGAAATAAACTCTCCTCCATTATCTGATCTCAAACATTTGATTTTTTAATCTATTTCATTTTCAACCATTTCCTTGTATATTTTGAAGTTCTCGAATGCTTTTAAATTATTCTCGAGAAAAAAAAATGCATTTGTCCTTGTATAATCATCAACTATTAACATTAAATACTGCTCACTTTCAACCCTTTTTTTCTAGTTGGTCCAACTACATCAGTATGCACAATTTCCACTGGCTTTGTTGTGGAGTATTCCTTTGATTTGAAGCTCATCTTGGTTTTCTTTCCTTGTTGACAATGCTTGCATAAAGTGTTGGTTGGCTTCATGATCTGGGGCATTTCTCTAACTGCTTCCTTTTTGCTAACTCTGACAAGATTGTCAAATTTTATGTGACCCATTCTTTTGTGCCATAGAGAAAATTCATCTTCCTTTCCTAGACAACACTTTTCATTTCCAATTTCACTTAATACATATATGTTTCTTGAATTTCTTACAGTTGTCGCAACCACTCTTCATGAACCTGCTTTTATTATCTCTCACTTCTGTGAATCGAACACAAGTTTTTGAACTCGGTCACACATTTGAATTACACTCAGAAGATTATGTTTCATATATTCCACTAGTAGAACATTCTCTACCTTGGTATCCTTATTTCCAATTCTCATTGTGCCTCTTCCAATGATTCTAGCTAAGTCATCGTTTCCAAAAGAGACTGATCCATATCCTTCCTTTCTCAAGGTTAAAAAATTTTCCTCATCACCTATCGTGTTATTTTCGCAGCCACTATCAACATACCAACCACGTTTCTTGTGATTATCTTGTAGAGAAAGTGTGCATTCTTCATTGTTGAATTGATTATGTTTCCTTATCCATATTCTTTGAGGTTCATGTCTATGACTATTGTTATTTTGTTGTGATTCTCTTGGAGAAAATTTCATTCTACAATATTTGGCCATGTGTCCAAAGTTGTTTCACTTGTAGTATTCCATCTCGATACTCAAGGATTAAAACCTATCGTAGATTTTGTTATGTGTTTCACTAGGCCTTCTTGAATAATCGTTTATTTCATAACTTTCATGGTTGTCTCTGTTCCTATTATTTTCTCTGCAATTCATAGCCTTATATCCAAAATTGTTACATGAATAAAATAAACCAAGAAATATAGTTTGATACCTAGGAGTTGTAAATATTCTAAAATGAGTTACTCTTATGAACCCTTATTCTTCTTGAGGCCTTCTTGTTTTTTATTGTTGCTGATTATGAAATATGAATCTTATGGGTGGAGGAGTGTCTCTGTGATCTTCCTTTTAAAACTTATTGTATCCTCTGACTGTCTCTGCATAGCTTCTTGGTTGTGTTTATTGATCTATTGTTTTTTAGTATGATCCCTTTTCTGTCTAGTTGTATCCAAATCCAGACTTGTCATGATTCAGCCTTTGACTGCTAATAATCTTGTCCAAAACTTTGGATTTGTTCTGCATGTTTTTATTTTGAAGATCTTTTCTCAATGTGACAATATCAGTTGCTTCCATATTTCCAATGACCCTGTCTCTTTCTTCTACCTTGTCTCTGATTTTTTCTTTAATTCTCTTGTCTTCCTCAACTTGGATTTTTAATTTAGTAATCATTTGCTCTAGTTATTCAGACTCTGAATTTTGAACTCCTCTTTCCATTAGTTCTTCCTGAAGTGACCTATTTTTCTTCTTCTCTCGTTTTATAACTTTTATGGCTCTCAAATATTCATCTCTATAGTCAAATTTTGCCTCTTCACATTCTTCTTCAGAGCCTTCCTCATCGAAATATTCTATTTCCATGAATTTAACCCTTTTTGTATCACTTTCATTGGCTTGATCTTCATTTGATGAGTTGTTGTCCTCTTTGGTGCAAAAGATTTTCTTGAAAAAATTATTTTTGGTTCTTTTTCCTTTGTATGTTTGTTTGTTATTTGAATCATCTTCTTCATTTCTTTTCTTTTTCTTATGGGGACATTTGTTATAAAAATGACCAATACCATCACAATTAAAACAAACCAATGAAATCTTACCTCTATATTTTTTGGTTCCCTTTTTCAGTCTTCTAACGAAGTTGACTACTTCTTCATTGTCCTATGAGATGCCACTGTTGTTACTATCTAAATTTGCCTTTTGCTTGCCCTTTTTCTTTGAATTCTTGGAATATTTGAATGTTGCTTCTTTTGTAATCAGATTATCTTGTTCTGTTCTCATCTCATAAGCTGTGAGTGTCCCATGTAGCTCATCCATGGTCAGTATAGCTATATCCTCTGTCTCTTCTAGTGCTAAAATATTTGAGTCAAATCTCATTGGTAGAGATCTCAATACCTTTTTGACAACAACCTATTCATTTACCTCATCTCCCAATCCTTTGATATTGTTTACTACTTCATCAACGCATAGAAAGTAGGCAAATATGTTCTCATATTCATTCATCTTCAGTTGTTTGATTTTTGCTCTGGAAATTTAAAGTTTAGCTTATTTGACTTTCTCATCTCCTTCATATACATTCTTCAACTTGAACCAGATGTCCTTTGCAGAGTCACAATGCATAGCTTTGGTGTAGATATATTTAGACAAGCAATTTATAAGTGCACTTGTAGCTCTTGAATTATTCTCTTCAAGTTTTTTTTCCATTTTTATCTGTTGGAGGAATGGTTGGTGCTTTGTATCAATCTACCATTGATCACCAAAAATCAAATCCTAGTGCGTGTATGTGTGTATTCATTCTTCTTCTCCAGAAGGCATAATATTCCCCATCAAAATGTGGTATCCCAATCTTAGAGTAATCCATGATCTCCTTCCAGTGGTTAAACTATATCTTGAAGGACCTTCTTTGATACGAATTGTTGGATAACTGAGAGAGGGGGTGAATCAGTGATAGAAATTTTTAATCATTTTTAACCATAGTATATAAGTGGTGTTTATCTTTATGATCAATATACCATTATCATTCAACAAGTGCAGAATAAATAAAAAATGAACAATGAACAATCATACACATACACAGTACACCGGTATTTTTACGTTGAAACCTAATGCGGGAGAAAACCATGGAATATTTTTTCTTATATGTCCTTAATAATTACATTCATTGGAAGCACCAACCTCCTTTGTTCTCCAGCTCCAATTGTAAGGAGGATCCAACCCCCAATATTTTCAGGCTACAACCCGAGGGAAGCTCAAACTCCTCGATTCTCTATATACAACCAGAAGGAGGCTAAAACCCCCTATGTTATTTGGCTACAACCAGCTATCCTTGCCCCGCCCAACTACCCTGAAATATAATTGTCAAATAACTGATGAAATCACTGCCACATTGTCACTGTGAGATATACCACTATAAACCTGTACCAATAACCTGTAGTCAATATGTACCAATAACCTGTTATCAACCCATACCAATAACATGTACCAACATGTACCAAAAAATACCAACAATCTCCTCAATAGATCATATTTGATAACATAGATCTCATACCCAATATCACTAGAATATCACTCATACCATGTGCATCTATGTCTCTCTAGTCATGTGCCATACATGTGAATACAATCATAATCATGTGTAATAACCCTCACATGAACTAGACATCAAACCCTCATTGTTATGCAACCTCAAACTATAACAACAACTTCAACAATACACCATAACCAAAATCCCTCAACCATGTACCATAAAACCCTCAACCATGTACCAAGAAATACAATATATGCCTCAACACTCAAAATAACAAGATGTATTGATGATAAATATCAGACATACCAGCACTGTATTTATGTAGATCTGACTCATACAGCAAGTTCCATACAACCACCAACCTCTCTAGGGAAAATATTGAATCTCCCATAACCATATCTCATGTTGAAAACAATATCCAACTACACATAAGAATATGACATAGCTTTTGAACCTGTAGATAAATCTATTGTACCTGATCATTGTAGACCTTCTTGAGAACTTTCTTTTAGACTCTAGAGAAGTGGAATCCTCATCAAATCAAGTTTTTATGGCTTTTCCCAACTATATACAACCTCTTCCATTGCAGCCCACATATGTGTGTTCCCTCCTCCATTGCGGCACACATATGTATGCGACCTCTTCCACTGTAACCTATGTACACCTAAAAAACTAGGTTTTTTTCATAAATTCTACAACTCTGAAACTTTCGTTGTCAACCCTTCTTTACTACCTCAGACTTGTGTAAATTCATATGTATCAATGAGTGCCTACAATAAACCTTTCAAAAATAATTGATATTCAATGTGCTCAATAGGTGTTAATAGGATACCCTTGCTCTCTTATTTATACTCTCCAAGTAGCTTCCTCAAGGGTTTACCTTCTAACTAACTTTACTCAACTTCCTTATTTTAGGGCTAAACCACTTCTAACCACTTGTCCACTTACAACCACTTTATCCAGAAATAGTAAACTCGCCACTTCTAGTTGAAACTAATTTATTTTTAATTATTTTCCTTTTGCAACAACTTAACTCATGATTAACTCCTAGTTACAACCATTTTGACTAGTAAACTTCTTCTTGGAGTTTCTAGAATAAATTGACTTCTTTGACCTTCTGTGGGCTTCTAGATAACTCATGAGGGTTATCCAACTTCACAAGGCCATAAATCTCTAACCGTGAGGAGTTATATGACATTCCATGTATCACCGGAAATGGAATGACATGTACTATCCATCTAGAATAGTCTTACCTACAAATACACTGATCTTCATACCTTTATACCTCAAACAAACTCAAGTCCCTTAACCATATTTTTGGGGCTACCAGAATTTTCTACCGGACTTGATTCAAAGGTTGACATAAATGAAAACCAACCCAATTACTCAACAAATAGTTGGGTTATTGTTTAGTTTTGATTTAAATTGTTGTCTGTAATTGAATTCTGATGGAAATGAGGAACCATAAGTGCCATGGAATGTCCATCGTCCATTTCTTGTCAAATTTTGATATCAATGGCTATTAGAAGTTGTTTATTTCTATAATAATAATTTTCTGTCATATTTAGCAATCCACCACCCATAAAGTGTTGGATGTTTTTTTCTCTCCTACTGGTTGTAATTCTTCCTCTTTGAGGCAATTCATATTACTTGGGTTGATTCCACCTTGCCTAAGGCCAAATTTGTAGAGGTGGGGCCAAATTCATCATTGTACAATTTATATGTGGCCATACAGTGGAGTGAGTCACCCCTTGTTCTCTAGACCATCAATTATTTTCCTAGTCATTTAATTCAATTGTTGGGTCAAATTTTCAATTGTTGGGTCAAATTTCAAGATTGAATTTCTAATTATTGGGACAAATTGTTATTTGTTGGATCGACGAGTTCCATGTCTGGGTTGTTCTCTCTCGACCTCACGGCCATACAACAGTTGTACATGTCGTACGTGGACAAGGGGAGCTATATCTTTCTCTTTGGGTGGTTAACTTGATTGTTTGTCAGCTTAGTTTAGAGGAGGTCGATTTCTAGCACCATTTTCCTTTGAATAATTTCTCTTGATTGTCAAGTTCTTAGTCTTTTGTTGCATGCTTATGGGTTTATTATTGCTTCACAACTCACTATGGATTTTCAGAGTATATGAAGCATATCCATGCAAGAGAGATACCTATTTTTGAGTGATTTTAGTTCTTATGTACCTTACTCATGTGGACGTAAGCTCATTTTCCCACTGTAACTAGATATTATAGGCATGTTTTTGAGAGCACATGAAAAACAACCACCACATTGATAGATCTCACCTAATACCATATATTCCTTGTTAACTGAATCATATAAGAAAACATCATTGTTTACAAGTTCCATGCCTCCTCCTACATATATTCTTAGTTGGGGTATTGGTTAGTAGTTTTCTGCCTAGCAATATGTAAGATGCTATCTTGAAGAAAACTCTACTAAAACGGTTGTGAATAGAAGGTGAAGTGAGATGAGGTTGAAGAGAAAGTTCTCAGATGTATCAATGAGTTGTTGAAGGCATCCATTATATTTCTTGATGTGGTTGGGTTATATGTTGCACTCACACGGTTGAGAACCATAACACATACATTTATCAATTACCTTACTTGTAGTTAGGAGACTCTAGAGGTTATGTAGAGAAGGAGCTAGACAATTATATGAATCATTAGTTGGCATGTTGAAAACCTTACATGTCATTGAAGAATGAGGTGATTGAAAATATCCTCTTACAAGACAAAGGTTTGAGGCCTAGTAGCCTCCAAAAGACAGAGAAATTGTACAAGATTGAGAACAAAACCCGAGATAGAGACAAGAAATTTATTCTACACATGGTCAGTGTTGGTGAAACAAGTGGGCTATAAGTGCCTCATTTATGGATCAATGCACTATGCCTCAATATATTTGTACTTGCATTGGGATTCATGTACTTATATTTAGACATATATACCTACATTGGGATCCATGTAAATTTTCTTTGGATCTATGTCACTGCATTGGGATCCATGTAAATTTTCTTTGGATCTATGTCACTACATTGGGATCCATGACAACACATTGGATGAATGACGATGATCCCACATAATCACTGTGATGTCCACATCATTATTTTGTAAACGTGTCAATGTTTGGAGCATTGTATGAGCCAAATAGACATGTATTATTTGGAACATGTGAATATCCTTCTAGAAGGGCATATTTTATCTCTACTCCACATGTGGGAAGCTTCTAGAACCTTCTAGAAGGGGTGCACCTCAACTTTTGTGTTAAGCCCTAATATTGGCTCATTAACCCTTAATTGGGGCATATTATATTAGTAATGTTATTTTATTTATGTCGGATTTAGGCCATTAGTTGTAATTATACCTCCTAGTCTCCTATATATACCAAGGAGACATTTTCAT
>SNQJ01S0027810.1:22955-41718 GCA_010110895.2 Picea sitchensis
CTCATTTCATGGGGACAAATCCGTCCACTTTTCATAATGGTATGCAGAATTATGACACTTAGTCCATGCCCTGGGTCTCTAATCATTTTCCTGTTGATATGTTGAATGTTCCTTCACCCTTTCCATCCTCTCCCTGGCCCACTTATATGAATCCTGGCATTGGATCTGCGGGCACCATGGCCCCACTGCCTACATCTTTGTTTGACATGATCCATGTCCCTCAATCAACTCTCATTGTGGGAGGTTGGAACCTCCCCTCTTACGGATCCAGTCCTAGCTATGTTCTTTTAGGAGCCAGTACTTAAATGGGTGCTTATTATACTTATTACACCCCATCTGTGTATCCTTCATCCACCATGCCGATTCCTTCGAACAGTTTTCCCATGGCGGGTCCTCATATATCCCCGGGTCTTTCATACGAGGAGAATCAATTTTACAGTTCGGGCTACCCTCTTCATGAAACCCCTTCACATGGGGGAAACATATATCCTCACTTGAATAATCTTTATCATACCTTTGTATCTTTGCAGACTTCAGTGATGATTCCCGTACAAACCTCTTTGGATCATTTAGGTGGAGGATACTACCTTTCTGAACAGGGACGGGGTGTAAACCGGGACCCTTCCTAGCTTGCAATGTTTCAAATCCAATCTTTCCCAGGACCTTGGTATCAAATGCCACAACCCACCACCACTAGTCCGATCACTGCGAGTCATACTGAAGCTCCATCACCAACCTCTGCCAGTCATGTTGGAGATGGGTCGACGACCTCTGCAAGTCATGTTGAAGACCCACAACCAATCGTTTCTAGTCATGATGGGGGCATCACTCTAGTCACCATGAGTCATATCGATGTCACATATCCAACCTCTGTACATCATGTGGAAGGTGACTATGTAGCCTCTGCCAGTCATGCTGAGAGCATGTCACCAGCCGTTGTAAATGATGATGGGGGCATTGAGAAGCCTAGACGTCTCAGACGTAAGACCAAATTCCTTTGTAGGAATTGCGAAGGAAATCACCTTACTCGTTTGTGTCCTACTACTGCTAGGATACCAGAAGCGTGGTTCTCACCTGAGGTCCCTTTGGGTTTTGAGGCGTCTATGGTTTCCCCTCATCCTATTTCTCTGTTGATTGACACGACAGTAATTCCGCTGCAATCTTCTCTTGAACACACCCCTGTTGTCAAGGGTGATGTGTCTCATGTCCCCGTTATCACACATTCGATTCAACCCAAAGTTGAAGAAGTGGTCATACCAGTGCAATCTCTGGTCAATCCAACTCTCCTTGTGGAGGTTGATGCATCCTTAAACCATGTGGTTAGCATTTCTGATACTACACCTTCTGAACAAGAGAGATTTTTAATCTCCTTGAGTACTCTCCCTTCAAGTCCTGGAGAGGTTCCCTTTGACTGGGATAGTCTTGTGGGGTATCCAATGCCTCCGCCTATGTCCTTTCCAGTAAGAGACATTATCCGATATATCATATAGATGATAAAATCCGCTATCACTTTATCCTCCATGACTTGGAGAGCTTTGGTTTTTCCCAAGCTTGTGTCAGTTATTCGTAAGATACTGGAATTTCATAGAAGTCAAGCATAGGAGCCTTGGCCTCCCCTGTGACATGTTGCCTAGAAACTCCCAAGTGAGTCTGATTTAAGCTCTTTTTCGACTCATCTAAAAAGATAAAATATTTCCGAGTGAATTTTTCCCTTTCACACTCGTTAAATTGGACTTGAAAGGTCGTGAGTCTTAGTTAAGCTCTTTTCCAACTCATTTTCAAAAAGAGAAAATATTGTTGAGTAAAATTGTCTCTTTCACACTCGTAAATTGGATTTGAAAGGACATCTATTTGGTACAAGTTTATCCCATTTTCACACCAAGTAGACTAAGATTATGAAAAATGAATTTTTTTGGCATTAAGTTGTGATTGCATCTCATGCCATTGCTTGTAGTATTAAGCCTATAGTCAGTTCTCACTTTGCGTTATTAACCGTTTGCATCAACGGTTTTTCATCCTCAACCAAGTAGAGCCTCATTTATATCCTTCGCAATTTGACACCCTATACCCAGAAGGGAACATTCCCCCGAGTGTCCATCTCCCGCATGTATTTCCTTGCATTGAGCATAGGTATGTTCCACTGCTGGAACTAGTTCTGCTTACTTGTGACACTCGTTTCCTCCTATGTATCATAGCACTCATTTGACTATTAAAAAAAAAAATACGGGCAGGAAGGGAGTATTATCTTCTATTGGCAGCAGTCATGTTGCCTTTGAATAGAGCACAAAGTTATTGAGTCCACTTGTCATCATAATTTTGGGTTTAGCATGGCCTTAGGAATTTGATCTCGTTATAGAGAGTTTTCTCCATCGACTGGTTACTCTTCTAGTCCCTATGGATAATTTCATTGATGCTTGTTGCATCTCATGGTTTCATCATTGAGTCTATGCTGTCAGAGTCTTCCATATGTCTCACACTCTTGTTCAAAGGATGTCTATCAACCTGTGTCAGACATTCCTCAGAACTCTTGACTTTGCATGTCGGCCATACCCTCAATTTTTCTCAGAATCACATAATGTTGTAGTCCTATCATGCACCCTGGTCCTACTTTCCTTATTGGTACGTAACCTTGAACCCAACAGTCGACATTTCATCATTGGTCATTGACTAGGTGGTTTCCCTTGTGTTTGACAGCAAGACATCTATTCACACATTGGGATTCATGCAATGTCTTGGACTCCATTAGCCTTATTGGTGGTTTCCTCACCTTTTTCAGCAATTTTCCTCATTGGCTGCTATTCATGGGGTATTTTTCATGTACCACTTGTACTTGGCACATGCGAAAGATGCACAGGGTCATTGGTTCTTGAACATGTTCTTTGTCTGATTTCCTCCAAATCATGAAGCTCCTGCTTTGTACCTCGTGTTGAATGATGAGAGATTCCTTAATGCTCTCTTTTCAGTGGGTTTCCTTCCATCGACTTCAGCTCATCTATTCTGGAAACGAGACCTAGAGTCCTATGAGTACCTTGAGGCTTGCAGCCAATAGTGGCAGGTTTTAACACCCCCATGGTGAGAGAGAATAAAATAAATTTTTATTCCATTCTTGAGCCAAATCAGCTCTTTGATTCCCTGTTGAGGTTTTTCTATTTGGCACGTAGGCCCTATTGTAATCCCACTTGCAAAAACCTACACAAGGTGCGAGCTTCTCCTATGCAACCACTGGTTGTAATTGCATGCTTATATATATAAAAAAAATGCGTGTCTCTATTTCACATATCGGGATTACGAGTCAACCCGAATCTCCTTCCTTCGAATTCTCGAGTCCCAAAATCCTGAAAAGGGCCTAACGCATGAAATCTCTTCCCTTATTCTCCATCTATATGGCCCTTCACTATGACCAGGGGTTAACTCTTCCAAGAGCGTCAAGATTTTGCGTATCACAAGGTCAAAAGGCCCTTCTCCTTCGTCATCCCGATCTCCGAAAATGTTGAAATCTGCTTGGACCATCAATGATCTAGATCTCTCCTCGATCAACGACTATGATCATGTCACGGTTTCACGTATCAGGGTAATGAACGTGAGCCAGTTCTGACTCTTCGTTCCCAAAATCCCTATCTCCAGTAGATCCTCCTTAAATATTCCACTCATATGATCGTTCTCTACGACCAGGGGCTTATTCTTCGAACTTCTCGGGACTTTGCGTTTTGCGAAGTTGGAATGCAACCCAATGCCCGTTCTCTTGGAAGCTTGATTCCCGAACTCCCGATATCCCCTTGCCCAGATCAATGGTCATGGATCTCTTGTGATCTGATGACTCATATCTAATCGCGATATCGGGCCTCGCAAGTTCATAAAACTCTACCCTTGGACTTCTTTCAGTAGCGAGTCAGCAAAATGATGATCTCTCGTCACATGTCCTCTGACGATGGATGGTTCCAATTATTTCAAAACTTTCAGGACTTTGACGAGTCCACTCTCCTACTCAGTCCTAATACTAATCTATTTACGTCAGATCGATGGTCAAGGAATCTCCCTATATATCCTTGAATCTATGGTCCATTCGTCTACTAAGCGAAGGGATACTCCCTTTCGATATTTGAACTCGCTATCCTTTCTAAGCTTGATGACGAAATTTAATCTCTCATAGCTCCGAGTTTCCATGGCTCTGAAACCTTTGAGAGATAACTCCTTCTTGCACGGGGTTCCCAGACCCAAGTCACATGAACCCTTAGATGATTCTTGGGTAACCATCCCTACTCATACTCGGGATTCTTGATAAGGGATCGGATACAGTTCAAAGTCCCTAGACTACTGGCCTGAATAAAATAACTTCCTAACTTACTGAGTTAGGAACCATGACATCAGGGCAAGGTAAACTCGTGGATTTACCGTAATGACAATCATACTAAGGACCTTGCTCTTATTCTGAAATCTGAGGTAATTTCCCATGGGAAAAGTGATTTCGAGGAATTAAAATAGAACTCTACGGGAATCAATCAAATTGGGTTGATTCTTAATGGACAGACTCATACCTTAGACTTAATTGTTTTATACAGAAAACCAACTATGGAATATAAGTATAAACATACATCTGTTATTTCCATCCTAAATCATAAGGCGTTCATTTCACATAGAAACCATTGATGGGTGTATAAAATCGAGCATGCATTCATGATATTCAATTCAAAATACAAGGAATAAAAAACTTATCATAACCACAATGTGTGATGCGACTACTGAGAGGGGTGCTCATTTCCACCCAACCTTAGGCTCAGTGACTCCAAACGGATTTACCACTAGCCACCCCCGAGCTAGACCATGATGCTCTGAGATTCAATCTCTTACTTCCAACTCAATGGAAATCAGGGACGAAGGTTACTCTCCTTCTCCTATGCTTAGAAATTTCTTTTTGTCTCCTCTGCAACCTTCACAGTCTTCCTCTGCCCACCCCCACGCTTCATTTCTTGCATTCCTCCGCAAGATTGCATGTGGCGTGAATTTTCCCATCCATTGTCAGGTTTGGGAGCTTTATGGATGGGCGGTCTGCCCCATCCCCTCGTTAACTCTTGAGGATCCTCCCAACCTACCATCCTGATGGAATTCATTCCTAGGTCAAATAGTGGTTTTGGTCTTGAGCAAGCAAAACCAGTATGGTACTAGTTCGGTGGAAGTTAACGCAATCGTTCTGGGTCCCTTCCACCACCTTTTCATTATCAATCATGATCTCTTTTAGCACATCCCCTTCCCATCATTCATGCAACACATATTCATAAAAAAATTTGCATTCATCAACCTTTTATACAAAGGTCCATCAAATCAAACATTCACACCTTTGAGTTTTCCATAGTTCCTGGACAATATAGTTATATTTACAGAATGGGGGAAACAGAGTGTTACAATTCCCTCCCCCTTAAAGGAACATCATCCTCGATGTTCTATCTATCAATCAAGACATGTATGTACAGAAGTAAACAAAATCAAATATGCCTGTTTCATGGCATATTCCATTTCCCACGTAGCCTCATCTGGGCCAAAGTGTTTCCATTGCGCCTTGACCTGTGCAATGGTTCGGTTCTTGAGTGGGGTTTCCTTCCTGTCTAGTATGCATTGAGATTCTGATAGGAATTCTCCCTCTGGTTCCACCTGGATCACATACCAGTCAATTATATGATTAGAATCATGTACATATTTCTTCAATAGTGAAACATGGAAAACATTATGTGCTTTTACTGTGGGAGGGAGTGTTATCCTATAGGCTACAGGTCCCACTCTATCTAGAACCTCAAAGGGTCCACAATACTGAGGTGCCAACTTGGCAAAATCTCCCATCCTCAAGGAACTTTTCTTGGGCCTAACTCTGAGATAGACATGGTCTCCCGTCTTGAATTATCTGGGGGTTCTCTTTCTGTCGGCGTAACTTTTGTGTCTATTCTGAGCAATTTTCAGATTTTGCTTTATCTGAATCACTTGTTGTTCCATTTCTTTCAACATGTCAAGTCCAATAGTAATTATGTTCATGGGATCACTCCTACTGACTGGAGTGTTGCATGACCTACCATAGAGTAATTCAAAAGGGCTCGTCTTTAGTGATTCTTGGTAGCTGTTGTTTTAGGCAAATACCACCAGTGGAAGGTAATCTTCCCACTTTTTAGGTTGATGCATTACGTGCATCCTTAGCATGTCTTCTAATACTTGGTTCACTCTTTTTGTCTGTCCATCAGTTTGAGGGTGATAGGTTGTGCTAAACAATAATTTGGTCTCCAGACCAACCATCAAGGATTTCGAAAAGTTTGAATTAAATTTCATGTCTCTATCAGACACGATTTCCCTAGGCATGTCGTGTAGTCTGAATATCTCCTTCATGAATATGTTGGCAATATATATTGCCTTGAAAGTCAATTTGACGGGAATAAAGTGAGAGGACTTGCTCAATTTGTCCACCACTACCATGATGGCGTCATTTTGCCTGGTCAATGTTGGTAATACAGTGATGAAATCCATGGAGATGGTTTCCCATTTCCATTCTAATATTGGTAGAGGTTGTAATAATCCTCCTGGGTGCCAGTGTTATGTTTTAACTTGTTGGAATTCTAGACATTTGGCTAAATAATTAGCTATGTCTTTCTTCAATCCATGCCAATAAAATTGTTTCCAAGTGGTCATGATCATCTTCTGGTACCCTGGGTGACCAATATATGGTATTTTATGTAGTTCATCCATTATGAACCTCTTCAAGTCGTCACATTTTGGAATATACAATCTGTTTCTGTAAGCTAGCAGACCTTCATCTAGCATCTGGTAGCCTTCATACTTTATCCCTGTGAGTTCTTTCTCCAGGTATGAGGTCATAGTTTGGAAGAATGTGTATGTTTCTTGTGCATTCTTGACTCTTTCCCTGATATTCATCTCACAGGTTCTCACCACTGCCAAGTAATGTTTTTCATACTTCTGCTAAAGGCATCAGCCACCTTATTTTCCTTTCCTTTGATATGTTTGATTTTGAAATCAAACTCGCTAAGGAGGGCCATCCACCTAGCTTGTCTAGCATTGAGTTTTGGTTGATCAAACAGGTGCTGCAATCCACAATGGTCTGTCATAAGTAAAAATTTCCTACCCAGGAGGTAATGCCTCCACATTTTCAAGGCGTGCAATATGGCGGCCAATTCTAGGTCATGGGTCACATAATTGACCTCGTTCTCATTCAATTTTTGGGATTCATAGAAAACTATGCTTCCTTCTTGCATAAGGACTCCTCCGACCCCTTCCTTGCAGGCGTTTGTGCAGACAAGGAAGTCATTTTCGGGATCAACGATCTTCAGCATGGGTGCATGGGTCAGTAGGTGTTTTAGGGATTGAAACCTTTCTTCACATTTTGGGGTCCAAATTAATTTAACCCCCTTCTTCTGGAGGGCAGTGATTGGAAAACCAATATTGGAGAATCCTTTTACAAATATCCTATAGTATCTCGCTAATCCCATAAATGATCTAATGTCCAAAACATCCTTTGGGGTAGGCCATTCCATTATAGACCTGATCTTGTCAAGGTCCACTGCTACCCCTTCTTCTGATATGACATGGCCCAAGTAATGTATTTGCTTTTGGAAGGAGTCACACTTGCTAAATTTGGTATAGAGATGATGTTCACTTATCACTTGAAGCACAAGTCTAAGATGTTCCTCATGTTCCTCTCTATTCTTGGAGTAGATTAAGATATCGTCAATAAAAACCAATACAAATTTGTTTAGGAATTTTTTGAGTAGATTGTTCATCAAGCACATGAAAGTGGCAAGGGCATTGAATAATCCAAATGGTACTACCACAAACTTGTAGTGACCATATCTTGTCCTGAAGGCAGTTTTGTGGATGTCTTCACCCTTGATTCAAACTTGATGATATCCAGATCTCAAGTCAATCTTGGAAAAGATGGAATCACCTCCCAATTGATCAAACAAGTCATCGATTCTAGGTAAGGGGTACTTGTTCTTTATGGTTACTTTATTGAGTTGTCTATAATCTATGCACAGTCGTAGTGTACCATTTTTCTTCTTCACAAACAGGACTGGTGCTCCCCATGGAGACATGTTGGGTCGGATATAACCTTTTTCCATCATTTATTTTAGTTGTAGTTTAAGCTCAACTAGCTCGAGTGTGCTCATCCTATAGGGTGTCCTAGACACTGGCATTACTCTTGGTGCAAGTTCTATAGAGAAGTCAATGTCCGTTCTCAGAGGTAGACTTGGTACCTCTTCTGGAAACACATCTTTATATTCTCTTAGTATGGGGTGGTCTTTGAGGCTTGGTTTTTCATCCTCAACCAATTTCAACACCTATATCGCATACAGTGGGCATCCCTTTATGCAATACTTTCTCATTTGAAGGGTTGATATTTGCCTCACCGAGACAGGTTTTTGGATCCCTTGAAGGGTTATCTTTCTCCCTTTTTCACTTACACATTCTAAGGTTTTATGGTAACAATCCAACTTAGTTTTATTTGCAGCTAGCCATTCCATACCAATCAACAGGTCATATGATCCTAGGGGTAGTATGTTAAGGGTAGCTTGGGTGGGGAATCCATCCATAGTGAGTTGGCAAGCTGGTATGACCACCGCTACCTTTCTTTTGGTACCAGTGGCTAATTGTACCAACCATGGCTTGGCATGTTTATGTGGTTTTAATTTACACTTATCAACAACTTGAGGGGCTACATAACCCAAATTTGAACCAGGGTCAATTAAAATAGACACTAGATGGTTGGCGATCATACCTTCCATATCCACCACTGAAGGTTGGTGGTCAGCTTGTTTATTATCCATGGCTGCATAAATTCGCGGCATACTCCTAGCCACGTCATTGACGGTGGTAGTTTCCTGGACATTGTAAATTCTCCTACTGTTCTATTGTCGGTGCAGATAGTCCCTTAGTAGATTTTCTTCTCCACAACCCCAACATTTCAAGGGTTCTTTCTTTGGGTTATCAGCCTTTCCTGGGGTTGATCCAAAAGGTTTATTTTCACTCTGGGAGGGGAAATTATGTTGGTGTACACTTGGGGTAGGAAATCTCATCCTTGTATCCTTCTTATAGTTTTTAAATCTTGGGGATTTAAACCCCTTTTTCTGGAATCCTAAATTGTTCTTCTGCTTCCAGCCTTTGCAAGGTTCTATCCAAGGCCCAAACTATTCATAAAAATACCTTTCTTTTCAGATAGTGTCCTCTAAGGTCTTTGGTTCATCGAACTTAATCCTGTTCTGGTATTCCTTTGGTAGCCCACTGATGAATTGTTGCACCTTTGCCTTTTCTGCTTTTATGTAGGGTACGTACCTCAGCAGTTCAAGGAATCTACTAACATATTCTTCTATGGTGAGTTGTCCCAGCCAAAGTTCATAGAACTCCTTAGTCTTTTCATCGAAATATTTTTCTGACAAATACTTCTTCCTGAAGTATTTTTCAAACCATTCCCAAGACAAGTCTTCTTCATGAATCCCTTTCACATTCTTAAGGTCTTCCCACCAAATGGAAGCCTTTCCATTCAGGTTGAAAGTGGCTACTTGGGCCTTCAAGTTTTCTGTAAAGTCATGGACTCTGAAATACTTCTTCAATCCAAGCAGCCAGGCCTCTACCTCCTCTCCCTTCTTAATCTCATCATTGAAAGATGGTGGTTTGGCCTTCTTGAATTCTTCGAGATTATGACTTTTGGGATGCTTTTGTTTCTTTTGTTTTCTTTGAGAATGTGAACTAGTTCCACTACTAGAAGATCCCTCTGAGTCGCTAGTTTCCTTTCAAGAGGAATTGTCCGATCCTTGTCCCCTGTCTCTGGGGTGGATCTTTCTCAAGGTGCTCCTTCTGGTGTGGCCACTTAAAAGACCACGTTTCTGTATCTCAGGTGGGCTTCAACACCTCTTTGTCTGTCATCGGTCCACATGAATGGTGTTAGGTTCATGCTGCAATTGTCTTTGTATGTCGAATAAACTATGTAGTAAGACTGCATTAATTTATGTTTTCTTCTCTTTCTCTTTTATCAACCTCTCGTTGTCAACCTTACAACTTTGTAATTTTTCCATGAGACTCCTCACGGTCTCACCCATATCCGGGGGGGTCTCTACTGCCCTCCTCTCGTCAGATTCTTCGTCTCTATTATGGGAGGCATACCCCACTTCATGGTGTGTCACACACACACACACACACACACACACATATATATATGCAGTTTCCCACGGTTGGTCATCCGCTTGCGTGCAGACAAAACACTTGTTGTTAGCTAACATTATATGCATTCATAACCAGCACATAATTCACATTTCTTAAATACATACACACACATCAATAATACATACATACACACACATTAGTAATACATACACACACAATAGTAAGTTGTCATCCTCTCTATAATAAGGGCTTAACCAGCCTTTTTAGGAAGGGAGTAAGGTAGGATGTCGTCTTCTGATGTGCTCGTCCATGATCCCAAATAGGTTGAGTGTTGTAACCATGCTCTGATACCAATTTTTAACAACCCCACGGTGGGCGAGAATAAAATAATTTTTTATTTCGTTCCGGAGCTGAATCAACTCTTCGATTCCCTGTTGAGGTTTTGTTATTTGGCCCATAGGCCCTATTGTAATCCCACTTGCGCAAACCTACACAAGGTGTGAGATTCCCCTATGCGACAACCGGTTGTAATTGCATGATTATATAAAAAAAAATGGCGCATTGCTATTTTTCATATCGTGTATACGAGTCAACCCAACTCTCCTTCCTTCGAACTCCCGAGTCTCGAAATCCCGACAAGGGCCTAACGCATGATAGCTCTTCCCTTATTCTTAGTCTATATGGCCCTTCGTTATGACCGAGGGTTAACTCTTCCAATCACCTCGATATTTCATGTATCACGAGGTTGAAAGGCCCTTCTCCTTCATCATCCCGATCTCTAAAAATGTTGAAATCTGCCTGGACCATCAAAGGTCCAAATCTCTCCTCGATCAACGGCTTTGATCGTGTTGTGGTTTCACGTATTGGGGTAATGAATGTGAGCCAGTTCTGCCTCTCTGTTCCCAAAATCTGTATCTCCAGTAGATCATCCTTAAATCTTCTGCTCATATGACCGTTCGCTACAACTAGGTGCTTATTCTTCAAACTTGTCAGGACTTTGCGTTTTGCAAAGTTGGAATGCAACCCAACACCCGTTCTCTCAGAAGCTCGATTCTCAAACTCCTGAAATCCCCTCGCTCAAATCAAAGGTCATTGCTCTCCTGTGATCTGACGGCTCATATCTAATCATGATCTCGGGCCTCAAGAGTTCATAAAACTCTACCCTTTGACTTCTTTCAGTAGCGAGTCAGCGAAATGTTGATCTCTCTCCATGTGTCCTCTAATGATGGACGGTTCCGATTATTTTGGAACTTTTAGGACTTTGATGAGTCCACTCTCCTGCTCAGTCTTGATACTAATCCCTTTGCATTAGATTGACGATTAAGGAAGCTCCCGATAGATCCTTGAATCTATGGTCCATTCGTCTACCAAGCGAAGGGATACTCCCTTTCGATATTTGAACTCGCTATCCTTTCTGAGCTTGAACACGAAATTCAATCTCTCAGAGCTCTGAGTTTCCATGGCTCTGAAACCTTTGAGAGATAACTCCTTCTTGCATGGGTTTCCCAGACCCAATTCACATGAACCCTCAAATGATTCTTGGGTAACCATCCCTACGCGTAATTGATATTCTTGATAAGGGCTCGGATACAGTTCAAAGTCCCTAAACTACTGGCCTGAATAAAATACCTTCCTAACTTACTGAGTTAGGAACCATGACGCGAGGGTAAGGTAAACTTGTGGATTTACCGTAATGACAGCCATACTAAGGAGATTGCTCTTATTCTGAAATATGAGGTAATTTCTCAGGGGAAAAGCGATTTCAAGGAATTAAACTAGAACACTACAGGAATCAATTAGATTGGGTCGATTCTTAATGGACAGACTCATACCTTAGACTTAATCATTTTATATAGAAAACCAACTATGGCATATAAGTATAAACATACATCTGTTATTTTCAGCCTAAATCATAAGGCAATCATTTCACACAGAAACCATTGATGGGTGTATAAACTCGAGCATGCATTCATGATATTCAATTCAAAATACAAGGCATAAAACACTTATCATAATCACAAGGCATGATGTGACTGCTAAGAGGGGTGCTCGTTTCCACCCAACCGTAGGCTCAGTGACTCCAAACGGATTTACCACTAGCCACCCATGAGCTAGACCATGATGCTCTGAGATTCAATCTCTTACATCCAACTCAACGGAAATCAGGGACGAAGGTTACTCTCCTTCTCCTGTGCTCAGAACTCTCTTGTGTTCTCCTTTGCAACCTTCGCGGGCTTCCTCTTCCCACCCCCACACTTCCTTTCTTGCATTCCTCTACAAGATTGCATGTGGCACGCATTTTCTCATCCGTGGTCAAGTCTGGGATCTTTACGGATGGGCGGTCCGCCCCATCCCTTCATTAACTCTTGAGGATCCTCCCCACCTACCATCCTGGTAGAATTCATTCTTTGGTCAAAGAGTCATTTTGGTATTGAGCAAGAAAAACTAGTATGGTACTGGTTCGGTGGAAGTTAATGCAACCATTCCAGGTCCCTTCCACAAACTTTTCATTAGCAATCGTGGTCTCTTTTAGCACATCCCCTTCCTAGAAGTCATGCAACACATATTCATAAAATAATTTGCATTCATTGACCTTTTATACAAAGGTCCATCAAATAAAACATTCACACCTTTGAGTTTGCCATAGTTCCTGGCCAATATAGTTATATTTACAGACTGGGGAAACATGGTGTTACACAGGTCCTCTCGCCATCAACAGTTGAGAATACATCAATGTCTCATGATCGATGGATTCTTCAAGTGTTCAACCTCGACTCCTTTATTCACACTTATAAGAATGTACTCGGTGCCTTGATACCTACTTTCATCATTGATAGGTTGTCTCACATTTGTTAACGGTATACCTCAATGACCAGTAATCAAATGATGTCTCATTGTGTTTGACCTCAACTCCTTTATTCACACGATGTAGACTTACAACTTTGGTGGATTGTGAAGACATTTGTATGTGGCCGCAGCTTTCCTAAGTTGTCTCTTCCTTTTCATGGGACAAATACCTATATGACTTCAGTGATGATGGTCTTATCTCTCCAGGAGTCCTTCTCATGTTGTATCTTGAAGAATCCTGGTAACTTAAAGTGTGATTGATTTTTTGTTTATATTTGGATCATCTGGGATAACTGACCTACTAGATTGTTATCAAGACAGTCAAATGTATATAACCAGACGAGACAATGCTTTCAAGAATTAATAATCAGAAAAATAGCTTAACTGGTGGATGAAGAAGGTTGTACTTAATAACCAGAACACACATGTGATGGGTCAAATAAGATAGTATAGATTACTTATTAAATCATAGTTTATGAATTGACTAAGTGAGATAACAGTCACTAGCAATTAAGATAAACATATATCAATATAATCATTGAAGTACAGGAAGAGAAAGGAAATGGCAATATGACATCAACAATGAAAGGAACTTGTGATCTGTATTATATATATGGGAAGTCTATTACAATAGCAACATGGTCTAGTCTCCATATTTGAACCTTTTGTCTATAAAATTTGCAGGCTTTATAGCCTTTACAATACTGTTCCAGATCCTGAAAGTATGGATCTGTTATGCTAAAAATATAAATAACACAACAACTTTTACAAAAAAGTGGATGAAATCCCTTTCCAAAACAAAATGATTTGTCTTCGGTCTTCTTAGTCTTCGACAGCTGCACGAATGCTCTGATGTGTGATGATATGACTGTGTCTTTTTCCAACAGCTGGAGATGACCTTCAATAGTTATATAATAACCCTGATCCTATTCACCTTGTATTTTGCCTCAAAAATCTGAAACGACTTTCCCAAATGCATGTATAAATTCATTTGAAATTTCCTTTAATCACTTGTCTTCAAAAATCTCTGTCTCGAGCTCCAAATGTATCTTTCCTTTGCTTCTGTGGTTTCGACAGCTTACTAGCCTGGGACAGGTGGAATTAGCCACTGAAAGTCTTTGGATTCAGTGGCTTATTTTCCCTGAGAAGTGTGAGTTAGCCGTTGAAAATCCTCATACTTGAAAACAACGGTTAGCCACCGAAAAGATTTTTCTTGATTTTTAAACATAATGAATGACAAATCGCTTTGTTTCTTTGGAATTTATGACTTGTTCCCTATACTTGGAACTCTAAACCTCAAAAAAATTAAATGTGACCTTTCATCATGACCATGCTATCACCTAAGACTCAAAATGAAGCTGACAGGTTTATTTTAGGAGATAACACATGGGAGATCATATTGTACTCCATTTTATACAAATATCTTCAGACTGATTTTGAGACTGGTTCTACTGGGCCTTGTTCGTGACTATGAAATCCTTTGGCATGTAACCGCATTTGTATTTTCCTATTCATGGCCATGGATAAATTTTTTGTATATTTTCACATGGATCTACAGTGTAATTCAAATTGGCAGCCATGTATGCAAAGTCAGTACAGATTGTAATGAACAACTATTTCTTCTAGTTGGTTCCCCATCACTCCACTTCTTGGTTTTTTATAATGTATTTCGGCTATCACAGATACTCCTTTGACCTCACACATTAGGGGGCATCTTTTATAGAAATATTTTCCTCACCCCATGCAATCTTGCATAGAGGGCCTTTTTCCATTTCCCTGTGCAAACTTTTCATCCCTTTTTGCAAATCCCAGAGCTAAAAATACATTTTTTCCACATATACTCACCTTGACTACTATACAGCATGTGTATACATAGCTTGCACCACTACAGCCCATGTACATCGGGAAATGTGCCCAAAATTGAAAAATGGTGTCGGGTTTCCATGTCATGACAGGAGATCAATGATCCTTGGCCTTCCATAAACTGGAAATGTTCTGACTCGGCCCTTTAGTTCCATTTGAAGGCTATAAATGGGCCAATTCCAAGCTATGGAAAAGAGGAGAAAGAATTCAACATTGAGAGCAAAGTTACTCTGGAGGAATTATTCACTTCACATTGAGTCTGCATCCATTTATCCTTTAAGTCTGAACACAATCTTCAACCCCCAAGCTCTTCCCTTATTGAGTGAGAACTCCATTGTCTCTCTTACATGAGCTTGCCTTTGGTGGAGGATTGAAGTGGTGGAGGCCCAGCTGGAAGGAACTTAGTTTCTTGATTCTGAACCGTGCCGACACAAAAGTCTGTAAATTATTCACTTATGTTGATCATATCTTAATATAAATACTCTTTTCCCATCCAATTGATATCTTGAAAATATTTCAATTATTATTCCATGGGCGTATTTGTTATGTATGTTAATGGATTATGCTATTAAATTTCATAACACCATATATTATCACCATATGCTTTCTTTGCTTGGTTGTTGAGGAATAGTTGCAGGTATATTTCTTTGGGTCAAGTGCTCAACGATGGACTTCATCGAACGTCTGGACGAGGTGGCCTTTTATCTTGTCTTTCTAGCATATTTGTTTATATAGCATACTTGAGAATAGAGTTGATTTCTGCAGTCATTTTCTTCTGTTGTGGTTTTCCCCTAGCCATAGAGAGATTTTTCTCATAACATTGTTGCAGCCTTTAAGGATTTTATTCATAAATTCATTGAATTGTATTTGGATGATTGGAATTTTTTTATCTTACTAAAGGATCATATAGAAATTATGCGGCTAATGCTTGATAGATGCAGACAATATTAGATTTCATTAAACCTGAAGAAGTGTATTTTTTGTGCAACTTTTGGGATTTTTTTGGGAAATGTGGTTTGCAAGCAAGGTTTATTGGTTGGTCCAACAAAGATAGTTGTAATTGTTAACTTTCCACTACTTGAATCAGTGAGAAAGTTGAGGAAAATGTTGGGTCATACATGCTATTATGGAAATTTTATTAAAGGATATGTACAGATTACAACACCGATGTAGAAATTGTTGAAAAAAGAAGCTAAGTTTCAATGGAATGAAGAATGTTAGAAATGTCTAGATGTATTGAAGCAGAAGTTAGTGACTGCACCCATTCTAGTATTCCTAGATTGGAAGAAAGAGTTCCAAGTGCATGTAGATGCATCCTCCATAGCTCTTAGTGCAATATTAGCTCAACTGGGAAAAGGTGAATTAGACAACCCCATTGTGTTTTCTAGTAGGAAATTGTCGACGGTTGAGAAGAACTACAGGATTACATAGAGGGAAGGCTTGGAAATGGTTTATTCCGTACAAAATTTCATACACTAGTTGTTGGGGTCTCATTTCAAGATGTATAGAGACCATTCCACACTGATATATCGTGTGAACAAGATAGTGTCGGGGAGGAGAATTTCTAGATGGTTGTTTTTATTCCAGGAGTATGACTTTGTATTCATTGTAAAAACATGCAAACTCAATGTAGGACTAGATCATTTGTCATAGATACTGACAGGGGAAGATGCAGGGAATTTAGATGACAAATTACCTTATGTACATTTGTTCTCAATACAAATGGTGGATGACTACTTTGCAGAAATTGCCAAATTTTTTAGTACAGGAGTGGCTCCATTGGACATGACAGTAGCTAAGAAAAATATCTAGTGGTGAAATCAATAGATTATCAATTGATAGTAGGTAATTTATACAAGTTAGGCATAGATGGGATACTTCGACGTTGTGTCATGGAACATGAAAGACAACTTGTATTGGTAGAAACAAACCACGGAGTTGCAGGAGGTCTTTACATAGGGAAGGAAACAACCAAGAAGATCTTGCACACATTATTATGGAGGCCCACGTTACATAAAGATGCCAAAGAGTATTTTCATAATTGTGACATTTTCCAATGAATAGGAAGGCCATCAAGGAGGGATGAGATGCCCTTGAACCCACAAGTCACGTTGCAAGCATTTGATAAATGGGAAATAGACTTTGTTGGACCGATTAATCCACTCGCAAGAAGATTAGGATCTAGGTACATAATCACTGCGACAGATTATTTGATGAGATGGGTAGAAGCAAAACCCGTCGCAGATTGCAGTGCAGAAAAAACAACATGTTGTTTGTTTGAGAATGTAGTTACAAGGTTCGGATGTCCTAAAATACTTATGAGTGATTAGAGGACTCAAGTTTTGAATAAGACTATTGAAACATTGACAGAAGAATTCCAGATTCACCACCAAAAGAGTATGCCTTATCACCCTCAAGTGAATGGGACAGTGGAAGCTTTTAACAATATATTGGGGAACACATTGATAAAGATATGCAATGTAGGAAGGGATGATTGGGACTTAAGAATTCATGCAACATTATGGGCTTATAGAACTACATGTAAGAAGATAACATGATAGACACCCTTTATGTTAGTATATGGGTAGGAAGCAGTCCTGCCCATGGAATTCATTGTACCAAGCCTAGAATTGTTTCAATGACTGAATTAACAGACTCTGGCACGATAGAAAAGAGGATATCACAATTACTGTCATTGGAGGAAGACTAATTTGTTACAGTATTTCACCAACAAGTGCAGAAACCTCATGGCAAAGCCTGGCATGACAAACACATCAAGAAAAAACATTCCAAAAAGGAGACTTTGTATTACTATATGACAATAAGTTCTTATAGCACCCATGGAAGTTCAAGACACATTGGTTAGGACCATATGTGATTAGGTATGTCATAGACATAGGTGTTGTTTAGTTGGAACAACTAGATGAACAATTTGTAGAAGGACTTGTGAATGGGAGTCGAATAAAACTGTACAAGGACAGTCAGACTTCTGCACACTAGTTTCAGTGCATAGAACGTGTACCATAGAAATTGCATCATAGTTTACTATAGAAAGAAAAAGATAGAAAAAGAAAAATAATGAAGAGGAAAAAGAAAGAAAGTGGAGAAGCAAAGAAGTGGAAAGTGGAAGACTGAGTCAATGTTTTTATTGAAGGAAAAGCCACAGATATAAGAGCACACAGAGGAAGTCAACAAGTTGTGCAGTGAAGAGACTGTGAAGGAAGAAAGAAGAAATTACACAGAGATAAAGGATATTGCAAATATCAAGGAGATTGCGTACATATCAGTTATGCATAGAGATGTGGAAACTAAGGTGTTTTCATGAATAAATATAATAGTTAAGAAGCATTTATCAGGATTCATGATGAGAAAAAGCAGTTAAGAGGAAACATCATGTTGAAACGACGTAAAATGCATAGCCGTAAATGGAAAGTAATGTGAAGATTGTAACAGAATAAAATATCTAAAAGAAGATATGGCGGAGGATTTGACATTAATGAAGGATTAAGGAAAGTATTGAATGCATAACACTAGTGGATTAGATGGAAATCTTCAGTGTGAAGACACAAAACAATTGTCAAAGGGCTATAAAATCATGCAACGAGTTGACGAGGAAAGGTTATTTCCATTTATAGTTTGAGAGTGGTAGAGACGAATATTGAGTCTCAAGTTGTGTAATATCGATTAAGAAGAAAGAAATTGTTGTAGAGTGTTGGATTACTGAGAGGGGGGGTGAATCAATAATAGAGCAAATTAATCCTTTTTAACCATATAATCCAAGTGAAATATCAATGTAGCATTATCATCCAATAACTGCAGAGTGAATAAGCAATGAGCAAATGAACAATCATACACAGTACACCAATGTTTTACGTGGAAACCCAAAGTGGGAGAAAACCACAGA